>QJSC01004037.1:0-50615 GCA_003697955.1 Calidris pygmaea
ATGTTTCCCTTCAAAACTCGCCCCTCTGCCACCCCCACAGGGCCGGTGACCACCGATATTTATTGCCAACCGAACAGGCCTGGAGGCTCTCCTGGGCCACAGCGCCGCGGGCTCCACAGGCCTCGCCGTTACCCCGCCACAGCTCGGGGAGGGGGAGAGAGGGGGGGGCGGGCAGGCAGCGAACGGGCCATCAGCGCATTCCAACCCCGGTAACCGGCTTTCCCCCGCCCCCCCCCGGTGACCTCCCCCGGGGCGATCCAGCCCCCCGCCCCTCCCGGGGGGACGCGGCCCGCAGCCCCCCTACCCTGCCCATCCCCGGGCGGCGCCGGCAGTGCGCAGGCGCAGTCCCCCGCGCAGGCGCAGCGCCCACCCGCCCGCCAAACGGCGGCACCGGCCTTAGGTTGGCAGCGGCGGGGGGCGGGGGGGCCGGTCGACCGACCGACCGATTGATCGGTGATGGGGGGCGTTTGTGGGGAAGGCGGCTCGGTCCGGCTCGGCTCGGCTCGGCTGGGCCCGGCCCGGCCCGGCCCTGGCCTCCCTACCGCCAGTAACGGTCGCCGGCCGGGGCGGCGCGGGGAGCCCGGAGCCCAGATCGGGCCCTGGGGGGGAAATAGGGGGCTTCTCGACCGGGGAGCGGGGCTGGGGGGACCCTGGGCACCGCCCCGGGGGTTGCTGAGGGGACACCGTCCCCGGCGAACTGCCCGCTGGCTCCCCGGGCTCCCACCGGGCTCTGGCCTGGCCCTCCCTGCCCCAGAGACGGGGAGCCCCTCTGCTCTGCTCTGCTCTGGGGAGACCCGGCACCCTCCCCTCCAGTGCTGCCTCCAGCTCTGGGGCCACCAACAGCAGAAGGACATGGAGCTGTTGGAGCGGGGCCAGAGGAGGCCCTGGAGATGCTGGGAGGGCTGGAGCCCCTCTGCTGGGAGGGGGGGCTGAGAGAGTTGGGGGGGTTCAGCCTGGAGAAGAGAAGGCTTCAGGGAGACCTTGGAGCCCCTTCCAGTCCCTCAAGGGGCTCCAGGAGAGATGGGGAGGGACTCTGGATCAGGGAGGGGAGCCATAGGATGAGGGGGAACAGTTTTAAACTGAAAGAGGGGACATTGAGCTGAGATGTGGGGAAGAACTTCTTTGGTGTGAGGGTGGTGAGAGCCTGGCCCAGGTTGCCCAGAGAAGCTGTGGCTGCCCCATCCCTGGAGGGGTTGAAGGCCAGGTTGGAGGGGGCTTGGAGCAACCTGGTCTGGTGGGAGGTGTCCCTGCCCAGGGCAGGGGGGTGGCACTGGATGATCTTTAAGGTCCCTTCCAACCTAAACCATTCTGTGATATCCAGCGCTGACAGGCTGAAGGTCTGTTTATTGATACTTTTGGGAAGCTCTTGCTGCAACATGGGTCGTGCTCTTCTGCTCACTGTAAACTTGCTTCCAGCAGCACTTGAAAATTACGTACTACTCTGTTCTTTTTATACTAAATAATCCCAAGCTTTTCTCACGGGCAGTATTTTTAAATCCTACATATTGTAAAATTTTCCCCACTTGACTCTCCTGAGATTCTTTCTTGAGTTGAGATGGGAAGCCTTGTTGATTTTTAAATGTTTTCTCTGTCTTTTTGAAAAAATACTTCCTTTTTCTTCATTTTCAGAAGTGGGGGGACACTTCTCCTTGTTTCAGCTGTAGGTAATGGCAGAGGTTGTTTCCTCTCGTGGTGTCCCTGTGGGTCTTTGCTTGTTAGTAGTCTGTGACTTGCACCTCATGAGTTGCAAGCTTGATAGGTCAAAAAAATAATACCAAGTCAACAAACCTGATGTAGCATCAGCGCTGGCTGGAGATGTCTGGTTGTGTCTTCCCCCAAACCTGGGTCAGCTGTCAAGCATGAAAAGCTGGTGAATTTGGGGGTTTGACCTTGGAGGCCCTGCTTAAGCTTAAGAGAAGCAGGAGTGGATGTTGCCAGGTTCTTCGTGGCAGCGGAGCCTTCAGCGTTGAACTGATCCCAGCCTCTCAGAGAAGGAGCTTCTGATAAAGAGCCTACATTGGCTCTCGTGATTTTCTGTTTGAATTTTAGCAGACGTTCCCTGTGGTGGGCAATGAAACCTCTCTGAAAATCGATTCCGTGTAGATGTGATTAGAACAGAGCAGAAGAGCTGGGACTGGGTAGTGCCTGCTCTGGCCACCTGGAGAGCTTTCTGGGTGTGCTGTCAGCAGCTCTGGGGATCTGCTCATCTGCTCTCCTCAGCAGCTCCGCCATCAGCTCTACAACAAAGATGTTTTCTGCATACTGATTGATTTTTGTTAAGCACAGACAGGACCAAGGAGAGATGAAACACTCTCTCAGAATAGGGATAGGATTTTTTTTTTTTTACTTTTCCTCAGTGAAATGTGTGGTTTAAAATAGACCTGAACTCCCAAGGACAGGCTTTAGCCCCTGGATGGAGTTTTAAAATGCTGTAGGAGCAGGATAGAAGTTCTGATGGAAGTGAAAGAGAGTAAAGCTGAGTCTGCGCTTCTGAAAGCCTCTCTTTCTGTGACCTGCTCCCTCTGTTGTTGATTGCTTCATCATCCTTAGCAAAGATCCAGGAGGATCCCTCTCTAAATAATTAAGAAGGTGCATAGATGTTTTGGAAACAGAATATTGTGTGAATACCTCCACAGAGCGAAACTGAAATGGGTTTTTTGTATCCTCAGGACGAGTTTAACCGTTTTTCTGCTAGAGAGGCACAGTTTCATGGAGGAGCCACTGGAATAAATTCTAGTTTTCCCGGTGTGGTTCCACATGTCATCTGTTTAACCTAGTCTGTAAGAGAGACCTGGGAGAGACCCAGTTTATGGACAGATTCTTACTGCTACTTGCTACAAGGTGCTTATGATTTTTTTCTCCGAAGTGGCAAATAGCCCTGTTGGAGGTGGATGTGGGGTTGGCCCCTTTGGAAGTCCCCAAGTGTCCCTGATCCACCACGGTTTGGTGCACCCGGGAGCTGGGATCTGCCAGTCCCTGTGCGTTGAGTTTGCCCCTTTGCTGAAGTGCAGATTCTCTCTCACTGCTGCTGTTTGAGTTATTCCCTTCGTTAGATCCCATGATTATATCACCGCAATTTGATATTGCTGAATGGTTGCATTGGGGCTATTTATTTTTTTTTTTTTTTTTGTGCTAGAAAAGTCTTTTTTCCTTTATTTTGTGGGTATTTGGCTTGTAAGTCCGTGAAGGTGACCGCTGTTCTCTTCACTTGTAATTGTGTGCTAATTGTAATTATTACAGCTTCTTTCCTCTGTGGATTTCTGCTTATTCTGCAGCTGGATGGAGAAGTAGCCTTGCTCGTACATTGCCATGGGTGACCGCTGCTGTTGTGTACTTTCCTAGCTGCTGAACCCACCAGGATTTGGTGATGGAGGCTTTGCTGGAAGGAATGCAGAGAAATGGGCAGGGGAGGTACGTATGCACCAGTATGCACCAGTATACACCAGTCATTCAATGTCATTCAAGTATTAACCTTGCCTCTTGTTCAGAGTCGAATCCTCTGGTATCAGGCAAAGCTGACATTGCTTATTATTTAAGAGCTTTGGAGTTTGTTCACTGGCACATACTGGTGGACAAATGCAGTGTGTGGTGGCCTTCAACTGGTGCAGAAGCAAAGTCACTGGGTAAGCTGGCTTTGCAATAATCACTTATCAGGTATTACGGTCTTAATTGTTAGAAATGTAGTTTTGCGTCCTCCTGAAAACCTTAACTCTTTTTTTTTCTTTTGGTTGTTGTTGTTGTTGTAAACCCTTGTTGTCTTCTAACATCAGAGCAGCAGTAATTAAAGGTGTGAATAAATATTATTTTTGGTAACAGCCTTGCAAGGTTAATGAGACATGACATTGTTATCTGTTTTTATTGAAAACATCTGATTATTTCCTGCTTGTGCTGAACCTGCAGCCCCATTCGTCTCTGAAGAACCCTTAATGCTGTCTTAGGTGAAAATATCTAGACTTTGATCCCAGGGAGAGACTGTAGTGCCAATAATGGGAAAAAAATGTTTTAGGTGTTAAACAAGCATGAAGCAAAAGTCCCTGATGCCATTTTCATAGTCATCTTTGTGAACGTGACCCAAGTTTCGCGGTACCATATCTTCTGCAGATAACTGGTTGCAGAAATCAAGTTTAGACTTAGTTTTATATTAGCAGATGCTGTGAGGGAAATGTTCTTGCTTTGCATAATAGCTGCTAATTTTTGTTTAACTCGCAGGCCAGGGTGAACTTCAAATTTAACTGATTTTTGGCTCCTTTAAGAAGTATTTCTTTCCCTATAGAAAAACTGCCAACTTGCGAAGTGTGCATATGCTCTGGGGGAACAGAGAAATTTCAATCCCTTACCCTATTGATTTCCATTTCTTTTTGGTGCTTCTTGTTTGACAGGCAAATTAAAGGGGTAAAGATCATCATGGAGTTCACCACCCTCTAGGGCTATATCTTGCAAGCCTGAATATTGTCCCTGGCTTAGCAGCTTGTGAAGTTTTAGAGGAGTTAGTTGGATTGGCTTCAATAATTACTGCACCAAATTAGAAATTGCAGCGTCGCTAGGGAGCATGCTCTCCCCAATGGATTGCGAGTGTTTTATTCTTCATTATCATGTTGTCATCCAACCCTGTCTACTTAGGGGTTTGTCTGCATTTGTGATAAACTTCTGTTTTTAGGAGCTGTTAGCTTGGCTCTGAGATTTCTCTGGTGACTGCAACTCTGTATAAGATGCCTCTGCCTGGAGAGCAATTAAGGCAAATTCAAAATATGGATAAAACATGCTGCGGTTTGCTTAGATAATGCACAGACAAAGGGATAAGTGTTTATAGGGGCTTGTAATGGTTCTCTGCAAGGCATTTGACATGTGTAGGTCATTTGTTCTCACTGGGATTTCACAAGTATTCTTAATTGGTCGTTGCCAAATTTAGGTCTCTACCCAGCGATGCGAGATACTGCATTAGAGAATGGGATGGACGTGTAAATGTTAAGTATATTTCTCCACAAGCTGATTTGCATGGAGTTCAAAGCACAGCTTGCGCAGAGCTGGTCCCTTGGTGCCCATTGGTTTGTTCTGCTGACTTTGTTGGTCAATGGGACACTGTGCCCGTGAGGGTGGTGCCTGCTTTGTGACTGCCAGCTCTTTCCCTTCCAGCGGTGGGTTCTTGACTTCCTGTGAGGCTGAGCTGCAGGAGCTGATGAAGCAGATCGACATTATGGTGGCCCACAAGAAATCTGAATGGGAAGGGCAGACGCAGGCTTTGGAAGCTTGCCTGAGTGTCCGGGAGCAGGAACTTTCCTCTGCCAGGGCTGCTCTGCAGGAGAAATATAAGGAGGTACCTCAAGTTCATACTGTTTTCTGATTGGTATCCACCCCTGTGTTTTCTATGTTACAATACAATATAAAGACTGAATGTGAATTTCCGAGTGCTTTGGGTATTGTTTCATTACTTTCGATTATTTTATTTTTTAATGTTTAAATGCTAAGCCAAAACAAGGGGTTAACTTTAGTAAATAGCTGTACTTAGCCGAACAGGAGCCTGTGTCGTAATCGGAAATCAGGAATAGAGTTTACAAAGGAGCCTGTTGGAACAAGGTGCCAGGCTCGTAATTCAGTCAAAGTCAAGCGATGAGCTCCCTGAGGGTCGGTGGAAGTCCACAGATTGAGTTGTCACAGTTTCTAGAGAGAACCCAGAGACACCGAATCTGGATACAAGAGTAATCCACGGCCCAGCAACCTGCAGTCATTGGCAGAAAAAAAACATTTGGTAGGGCAAACTGCACCAAGATGTTGCTGGGAGTTTCTCCAAGGGCTGTTTTATGCAGCTCAGGTTTTGTAGCTTTTAATTAAAGGCTACTGGGGGGACTGCAAAAATTTTCTGTATTGATGGAGAAGTATCAATAAGTGAAGTTTTCGCGTAGAATGAGGGCCATAAACTTTCTCTTGTGCAAATGAACTGATCTCTCTTTCCTTGGATGGGAGGAAACCGGCAGGAGTCTGGGTGGCTGTATCTGAAGATCTAGCCACATGGGCTTTTTTTCTGGAAGTGTTTCTCTTTATATTTATAGTTACTGTATCCTATCTTTTGGCAGACTCCATGCTACAAATTGTATTTTGGCAGCTCTCTGAGGAAGTTGCTTTGACTTCTTGGGTTGAAAGCCAGCAGATAACTGCGCAAGCCCTTGGGGTTTTTGGGTGCCTGTACAACCATACTGCATCTTCACAAATACCCAAGTACTGCTGTAGCTTTGAGTAATTTGGTGTGGAATCTAGCAAAATAAAGAGAAATGTGACAGGTTGCGGCAACAGTGGGTTAAGAGCTCTGTAGTTTCTTGTTAATGTGGTCAGGTGCTTCTGCTGGTCCACGTGGCAAGTTTTGGAGTGAATGTCTTTGATTACAGAGTTATTAAATCTGGAGTCCTGCCACAGGATTTTTATTTGCAAGAACAGTGATTTTCATCATATAGATGAGCATAGTTAATATCAATTGTGTTTTCTCCAGGCACTTTTGAAATATTTCTTACCACCAAAAGCGAATATTGATTTCAAAACTGAACTGTAAACTATGGTTAAGTCACTACTGCTTTTGCATGCTTTTGATTTACTCTAATAAATTTTCTGTGGTGATTTCTTTTAATTTTAATGTATTGGCTTGCTGTCCTTTGGACCTGCAGTTATAAAGGTGGCCGCTCTGGGTTGTGAATGGGAAAAAGACCCAACCCAAAAATCGGTCACTGGAGAAGTTGAATCAATGTAAGGGAAGTCTTCCCATTGATTTCAGAGTCCCATTTCTTTCTTTGTCCCTCTCATCTCCATGTGTTATTTGCAATCTCTGCTTCACCTCAGCGTAGTAAGATAAATGACATAGCCACCTTTTCTCTTGGTAGATAGCTTGAAATCATAAAGCATTTTTAAGAAGAATTTGATGAAAATAACAAATAAAAATAGCCTTTTGACACAACCCCCAAACTGCTGGTTTCATCACAAAAAATGAAAGCCACATACTGGCTCAAAACAAGAAGCCAGAACAGAAACAGTTCTGGCCCCAGCCTGCCAAAGGTTTAGGGATGGACTTAGTCTGATTCATAGCGTGTGACCCCATTGAAATGTGCAGTTGTTAACAGAATTAGGATCTTTTAATAGTCATTTACCACTCCTACAATAATGTGTATTTATGAAATGAAAACTAACCCCAGTACCTACTGACAATAAAGTCCACTTGTATTGTTTTATTTATTTGCTTTGTAACTCTTGGTTCAGGTTGGCACGTTGCGTCACCAGGTAGCAGACATGGAAAAAGCCAAACAGGAGATGGTTAGAGAGTATGAACAGCAGCTGAAGAAATTTCAAGAGGAGGTGAGTTGCAAAAAGAGAAGACTGGGCTTTAGTTCCCCCTTGATATATGATCTGATAGGTGAAATGCTTTGCATCATTGCTTTTGTTTAAATGCCATGCTTTTAAAACTTCCTGTTAACATTCTGTTAATGTTTATGCTCTTACAAAGAAGAGCATTGGGCGGAAACAAAGTAATATTTTTATGCTTCATTAGGCCTGTTTTTTGCACTTCAGAGGGACTTGGTGATGAACAGAAAGCTGTTGGGAGTAGAAATGTGTAGTAGATGTATTGTTGCAGTTTGCGCGTGTTAGACATTTGCAGAAGTTTACTGCAAAATTGTCCTGCCTTCACCCATCGTAGTCACCATCGTGCTTATTCTGAAGTTGCCATGGGTACAGGCAGCAGCAGGTCGCTCCTTCAGCATTTTGTGAAATTAAAAAAGGGTGGTGGTGCAACTGGCCTTGATCCCATGAGATGAAGAGATGAGCACGGTATGTAGTCTCATCTTTGGCCTCTGTTGACTTGGATTTCGTTGGTACGGATTTTGTTCTCTTGAGGCATATTAGTCTTAATACACTTAATGAAAACTAAGTATACTTAGAAAATATTTTTTGAACATAATTGCAAAGCTTTCATCTCAAAAAGCTTCTGATTCACCGCAAGGTGGTACATGTGGAATGTCCTGCAGGTGGTACAACAGCATTCCATGTTTATGCCTTAACTCTTTGCCTGTCTCCACTTGCTTGGCAGTAGCAGAGTTTAATGGCATGAACAGCTAGTGAGCATTGACCTGTTTTCTCTGGAGGGCTGGGCCTAGCTCATGCTCGCTGTAAGCCGTAAGTTAAATTAATTTGGTAGTCCCTGCTTTGATGACAGAAGGCATCTGTCCTCATTTAAAACACCTTACTGTTCGGTATGACTAACAGTCTTCATTCACGAGATGTTCCAGCTGGAATTGTGGATAAGCTGCAAAGCAAAGTTGGGGTGCATTGGCACATCTGCCTAAATTGCTAAGGCTAAAATACAGTGTGTGTGTTGTGGCCAAAATTGCAACGTGTTGGTATTTTACCCACGCAGTATTAAGGCATTAAGCTCCAATATTCCTCAGTCTTCTGTTCCTAGTACTGTTTGGGGAAAGTCTCTTTGTCTTGTTTTACCACCATTACCAGTAAAATTACAGGTACAGCGTCTTACTCACTGAGATTGGTGAAGGAATAAACCTGTCATCTCCTGACGTGTTTGGCAAAAGATGTTCATCTTTCCAGTCCCACTTAACATGCCTCAGTACTTTGCTGACTCAGGGCTCTGGAGAACCCTTTGTGACCAGCTCACGCGGTCTTGATTCAGACGTTTTTTCTTCTCACAGTCCATCCATGGGCTTAGCTTTCCCCATCAGTAAAATGGGAACGATGACTTCTCAAATTCGTGTGGCCGTTTGGAAACTTAATTTATTTAATAGCTGAGCTGGGGGGAGCTCATCAGATGGAAAATTCTGTGCAAGTTGCAAGCGATTATTTGCTCAGAGGGTCATTTAAATGTCAAGAGTTTTTCCCTCACTCCTGCTTCTGATATGACTTTAGCATTCTAGCAGTAGGTGTAGGAGTGATATTTTCTGTTGGCATTCTCCCCTCATTGTGAAATACATGGTGTATCTAAGCAGAAAATGACAGATGAAGCAGTGTTGATACTATGTATAATGGCGATTCTCAAATTTTCCTCCTCCCACTAAGCGGAAGAGTTCCAGTTCCCACCTGAGCTTCACGAGTGCATTTTAATCACGTAAGAAATTGTACTTGTGTGTAGAACTATCCCCCCACCCCGTCTCCTCTGTGTGAAGAGATCAACCACGGGTAGTGCCTGCTGTTGCTGTGTCTGGGAGCCACCTGTGGAGAGGGGTACCATGGTCTTTCTGCATTGATGGCCACATGTAAACCTCTGTCTTATCAATATTATAGTTGCGTGGTAAGACAGGGGTCTAATTAGAGCTGCTGATGTCACGACTTCAGTGGCATCTTGCTCCTTTTCTACAACTCGGCATATTTTGCAATCCTGTTGGTAAATAGGCTCATTATACAAATAGAAGCCTTCGCTTGCAAGCTGTGTGGCCTTGATTAGGGGGATTGTTTGTGTGAAGCCATTTTGTGTGCCTTCTTTTGCAGTGCTGTCTAATTCCTGCCTTAGGGGCCTTGAACTAAGTTGTCTCTTTTGCTGAATTCCTTGCAGTTGTCCAGGCTGAGGAGGAGCTATGAGAAGCTGCAGAAGAAACAACTAAGAGAAACTAGAGAAGAAGCTCACAAGAGACAAGGGGAGGACCAGTTTGAAATGAGCCGACTGACCAGGAAGCTGGAGGTACGTAGTGAAAAAGGAAGCGCTAATCAGAGTTTGTACATATTTCTGTGCTTCAGTGGTGACTTCCTAGTCAACTAGGAAGTGGACTGTGAGTCCTGCTTAAAAAGCACTCTCCATCTACTCTGCGGGTCTAGCTGTTCTCAACTGCTTGTGTAATAAAGGCAGTTTTCTGCGTTGAGGCCTCCCGAGTACACAGGATAAACCATGCTGCTGTTCTTATTTGTAGACTAAATTGAAGGAAGAAGGGGCTGGAAGGGTAATTAATGGTGTGAATGGAATGAATTCCAGTGTGGTGAGGTTGTCATCTCGCTTCTTTGAGGAGGAGGGAGCTACTTGTCATGCTTCTTCTCAACCCTGTCTCATCTTTTAATCTTTCTACTATGCTGAGCTCAACCGCACTCAATTTTCTCCTGCTGCACCCCAAAGATGTGGGTAACAAACAAATCTGACTGATGTAGTGTCCAATTTCTGGAGCAGAGATTAGCATTAACATTCTGTAGTTCCTACTTGCCATCTTAGTGATTTCAACAGCAGCACGTTTTGGAAGCTAAAGACAGTCGGAATTGTTAAACCTCTGACAGCAAATCCATGAAACTAGCCATGAATCTGTTAGCACTTAACATTTGTAAACAGCAGTAATTGACACTGATGTTTTAACTCAGGAGGGAACGAAATACAGCAAGCACAGTATGTGAGGGGTTTTATACTGCTGAGTTGGTGCATCAAATGACTGGCTAATGGGTTCCCTGCTGTGGGGAAAGGTGCCTGAGGATGTGGTGGAGAGAGAAAGCAAACATGGATACGAACTAGAAGGGGGCCTTCTTGTCAACTGCATGGACGTACTGCTCCAAGCCACCCCTGCTGTCCTTGCAGGAGTTTCGTCAAAAATCACTTGACTGGGAGAAGCAGCGCTTGCTCTACCAGCAGCAGGTGGCATCGCTGGAAGCGCAGAGGAAGGCTTTGGCTGAGCAGTCTGAGCTCATTCAGGTACAATTAATTTGTGCTGAAAGTTTTTGTTTTGTTTGTGGCAGCGGGTGGGAGGAGAAGGCAGGGTGGGGGAGAGACTAATGAAGTCTCTCAGGCTTGAATCCCGCTTAGGTTGCCATTGAAATGACTTTTAATGTCCCAATGGAATAAGGTTTACTTGTATAAGTGCTGTATGGAAAAAAGATCTGGAGTCTGTCAACAGAGGTTAGATAAACCTCATGCAGCTCTCCCTGCTGCCTCTCTACCCCTCCAATTAGTAGAGAAGACGGTGGGATGAAGCTTTCCTTGGGAGGCAGAGACCAAAGCATATGACACTTTAAAATAGCTGTTACATCATATTGTCTAATTCAAAGCTGCGTACCTGCCAGTAGCTAAATATGTACCTTGTAGGTCCAGCTCAGGGGATGACGTTGGAAAATAGTCTTCCCTACGACAGATACTTCTGCAAAGTACCAAAGTAATAGCAGTTTTCAGCCCCCCTCTTTCTTTCTTTTTACTTTTTAAAGTCTCTTAAAGGCAAGAAGAAGTAGTGGGGCTGCTGTTCCTGAAAAGCTGATGGCTCAGTGAGTTAGTGGTGCTGCAGCAGAGCAAGATGAATTGACCTAGAGCACAGCTGTGAAGTCACACTGACACAATCACAGCCGACACTGATAAGAAGCTCTTGCTGGGGGCTTTGCACTTAATGGGCTCCTGAGTTGCTCTTGAGTGGAAGCTCCCGCGAGGAGGAAGTTTGTGATGACAGGATTGACGCTGGCTCTGACGGGGGCTTTGTGAGAGGTTGACACCAGGAGATCTACAAAGGCGGAGAGAGCCGTTGAGCAGAAGGTCTTGCTGCTCTGCTGTCTTTGTATCATTGATAGCTCCATTGTCTGAGAACAGATGTGTCCTTGGAGCGCGGGCTGGTACACTGGAGCACAGAGGAACTCTTCTCACTGTGCAGCAGAAAAACAGGAATTTGGGGAAATTTTTCCTAAGCGGTGTAGATGGCTTAGGTGCATAGGTACTGTGAACAGACTGCCTGAATTCTCAATTTCCTTGAAAAAGCCCAGCATGAAGGGGCTAAATTTTTCCCTTGGATGTTTCTGTGCGTTTTTATATGCTTAGTTGTTTTTCTGGGTCCGTGGAGTGTTTCCCCTTTCCCTCCTTTCAGCTGGCTTCCCCTCCTATCTCTCAGCACAGGCTGGGGCAGCCTGGCCTTTTCACCCAGGGACGAGCACCTCCCTGTAACACCCACAGCCTTTAAAGTCAGCAAGTGAAACTTGGAATCCTGTGCTGTCCTGCATGTTCTGTGGCTGGAAGCAAGAGATAGCTTAAATGCTTCCTTAATGCAGAAATAAATATTCAGGTAGTCCTGGGTGCAGAAAGGCTGTGCTTTAAACTCTTGCCCCTCCTGATTACGTTTTCTGTCACGGCTATTCAAATAATGAAAAGGCTGTAATCAAAATTATACCAGAGCCTTCCAAATGCACAGTTCCTATAGTTTTCTCAGTTATGAGGCATTATGTGTCAGGCAGTAAATGAAGGCATGTGGTGATTCTGGAGCTGGCAGGAATTGCTACTCTTAGAAATGGGGAGTAAAGGACTACTCAAATATTTTGTTTCAGCCTTTAAAAATTACAAGGTACTACAGAAAAAGGGAATACGTGAAGTGAATATTCTTAGAAGCTTATATGAGAGCTAGCTTGTTAAATTTCACCAGTTAGCTACGTGGAAAGAAATGCTATGAAATAAAGTATTGTGGCTATAAATAATAGAGCATGTATTGTTTGCTAGTCGTATGTTCCTTATAACATTTTTTTTTTTTGTCTGCCATTAAAACAATAAAGCATTCAAAGTGAGTGTTCTTGCAAGCTGTTAGAAGCAGATACTTACTGTGTAAAGCAAAACATAATTGACTGTTACATCCAGTTTGTTTCTTCATCTGTTTAGTGGTTGTGTTTTTTTTTTTTCATTGTGCACCAGGACCTGCTTTCTCTCCTGGTGTGGAGTTAACGACTGGGTTAATCTCTAGCTTGTGTATGGTATTTACAATCCTCCTTCCCTGCTGCCATGTCTCCTGGTCTAGCCGTAGGTTAATGAGCAAAAAATAGTAGGCAGCTTTGTTCTTAGACAGTTCATACTTGGACAACTCGAGTGATGTGAGATACTCTTTTCCCAGATTCCCTTTTGGAATCAGAGGGGGCCCTCAGGGTTTTGTTTTTGGTTTTTTTTTGTTCTGTTTTCCTTCAGAAGTTTTACCCATCTTGTAACCCTGGAACAATGCGTTCCCTAATTCCCTGAAAGGTTGTGTTGCTGACTCTGAGAACGTGGCTTGTTCCCCGCAGAAATCAGGAGCTGTTTTGAATGTAGTTTCGATACACTGTGTTTTCTATAATTTAGCTTTAATGCAAACCAATTGCTCTTGGCAGACTCAGCTTGCCAATCGGAAGCAGATTTTGGAGTCGGTGGAGCTGGCCAGTCGCTCGGAGATCCAGCACTTAACCAACAAGCTGGAGAGGGCCAATGATGCTATCTGTGCCAACGAGCTGGAGGTGGAGAGGCTTAACATGAGGGTGGACGACCTGACTGAAAACAATCGCATGATTCTGGAAGATCAGCAAAGGGTTCAAGAAGAATTAAGGCAATCCAAGAAAATGTTAGAGGTCAGTGGAGGAGCTGTTAGGAAACTGGATGTAAAGCAGTGCTTGGGAGACGTAGCAGGAAGGCTCTTCATCCCAGAGCTCCTCTCTAGAGCTATTGTAAGGTTCCTGATTGGCCTCAAAGCTGGCTTTGTACCCATGTGGTGCTCTGCAGTATTTCTAAGGGTTCCCTAAAAATCTGATCAACCTCTCATGACATTACAACAAACTGATTTGATCTATCAGTTATGCCTTCTCCCTCCCATGCAGGTGCTACAGGATGAGAAGATGGAACTTCGAGCCACCTTGCAGTCTCAAGAAGATTTCATTGACAGCTCCAAGCTGCACCAGGAACAGTTACAGAAAGAGCTGGCCAGGGTGACCGAAGCTCTTCACACAAAAGAAATCCTTATCAGGTAGCATCTGTGCCTCCCTGGTTGGTACTTATGCTCTTGAATCCAAATCTATATTCCAGGTTCTCCCACTGAGGACAGTGGAAGCATTTTCATATGGCTGGATCTGTGGTGGTTGATCTATAGACTCGTACGCTGTAGTTTCTGTGCTTCCTTGCAGCATTTGCCAAATTGCATTGCTTTTGAAATCAAACTTTGAATTTTGAAGAGTGTGGAAGGAATCAGCTTTCTACTCAGCTAGGTTTCTGGAGGCAGCACAGGGCTTTTGAGCTTTTTGGCTTTTTTTTTTTTTCCCCCTCAGGCATTTTCAGTCAAACGCTAGAGGCCTTTCAGGATTTGATAACGTGCTTATTAACGTAGGTGAGAGTTCTCACCGATTTAATGAGTTACCTTGGGTAAGGTAACTACATATGTGACAAAATCATCCTGGCCTTCCCCTTCTGTGCTGGAAACACACAAGAGCTCTGGGGTTCTGGTGGCCATGTCAAGATGTTTTTGCATGTGTTACCCACCAGCCCCGTCATTTCTTGCCGGCTGGGTGTCTGCTAATGGCAGGAAGATTGAGCAAAATAGGATGTCGTCTTTTCCAATCAGCCTGAGCTCAAACAGGGGGCTGTCACCCAGCTGACATGTTTGCACGTTCACAACGCCCACAGGTGTCACCGAGTGTTGGGTTTTATGTATTTTTCAGAGAATTCCAAGAAAACGGTGGTTCTGTTCCCTGTATTAGTCAACTCGGGCATGACGTTTTTGTACTGAGATTAAAGTTCATGTTTCTGCTCAGGGCTTTGGAGGAACGCTTGCAGGAGAAGCAGTTGTCTTCCCCGGGGCTAGAGCTGGAGCATATCCTGCTGCAGCTGGATGTTGCCCAGAAGAAGGAACAGCACTTACAGTCGGAGGTGACTCATCTTGAGAACAGGTAACCCACTGCTTGCTTTCCCTGGATGTGCAATGAGACTCAAGATAATAACATAATATCTAATACATTGTATTCAGCAAGTTAACCAGTCCCACTGATTTTTTTTTTTTTTTTTGGTAGGCTTATTTTAAATATCAAAGGGCTGAAGAAATCAAATGCTATTCATTTTGCCATTTAATAGCGAGACTGTTTTGCTAATTGGTTGGCTGCTTTTCACGGCACAGTGTGGGTGTTCTAAGTGTTTTAGCTTGCTTGGGCTTAGCACCTTCACTGGGAATAGGGTAAGGAGCCTTTGTTGGTCAGCTGGTAAGGGCCAGATCTAGACCTTACTGTGAAATAAGGATTATAAACAAGCCTTCCTCTCCGAGTTCGTGGTTTTCGGACTAATGTTTGCATGGGAAATTTGTAATCTTACCATGGTAAAGAAACAAACAAGAAAGGCTGTTATCTGTCAGATCAGCTTCCTGATCTCTTTTGAAATGATTTTGGTAAACAAAATCAAAGGATTGGTAAGAAACTTCTAGGTTAAGAGTCCGGTTTCTGTTGTGACGGACACAGGAGACTGCTTGGAAGATCAAAGTTTCTCAGACCATGTCCTCCTCCTTGGGGGTATTCTAATCTGTAGTTTTGCCTTTGGCACCCAGCCTGGTGTCTTCAAATGCAAGGTGTGCGCAGCTGAGCGAGGAGCTGGATGAGAATATCAAAGAGCTGCAGTCAATGGAAGAACACCGTGCTGAGTCAAAGGCGGAGATTAAAAAGGTAATGCTGCTTTGTTCCTGGAGAGTGGGAAGGGCACAGCTGTGGAGTCAGCTCTTCCCCTGTGTGTCAGGAGCAGAGCAGGCAAAGGAGGAGTTGAGCGGGTGGGTTTGCACGTTCCTGTACGTGGCTGTGAGGTTTGCTTTGCGACCACCTCTTAGGCTTCCCCCTGTGCGTGCAGTACTTCCCTACAGCGCGGAGATACTAAATCAGTGCTGAAGGGGCAAATAGGCAAAGAAATTAAGGTCTGGAATCCTGAGTTTAAGCCTAATACAGACTCCCAACAGGGTGAAGAACAGGGGGAGAATGGGTTTTGCTGCAGTATGTCCTATCACGCTTGAGACAGGGCTTTCACGTGTGTTCTAGTCCGTATGTGACTAAGGGAGTTTTTGTTTCAGAGTTGATGCCTAGATGTCAACTCAGGGGCTGGAAGAAATGGAGCAGCTCATCTGCCACAAGGACCTCACCTCAGTACTCTGCGTACCCGAGGGAGGCGAGCCCTCCCAAAGGCTTGCCTTTTAATAATGGTCTAGATCAGTTAGTGTGAGAGCTTCCACTGGAGCATGGTTAGAGCAGAAACTTTATTGGGCTTGAGTGAAAAACCTCACTTCTGTGAAAATCCCTCATCCTTTATTCTGAATGTACACAAGTGCAGATCTTGCCAGAGATGTGTGCTTGGTTACACACCTAAACAGCCACACAGTAAATGAATCTCCTACAGGCTGCTGGGGAGGAAAGAGAGATTTATTATGGTTGTTTCTATTTTATATACTTGGGAGGCATTGAGGTGACATGGAGATAAATCACCGTGTGTATGGTATTTACATGGCTAGGCAGAGATCATCTGATTCAATTTTCTAAAATGCTTGTAATTCTCAGAAAAAAATGCTGGAGGTTTGGGTGGTTAATATTTTTGGCTAGTGGAATGGAGTACTAGGGAAGAAATTATGCTATGTTGTTGTTCTCTTATGTCACTGAATAAATATACGGTGTGTCTACTGGAATATTGTATGCAGTTCAGGTCTGCCATCTCAAAAAGGATTGAATAAAACAAGATAAGGAATGGAAAAAGATGACCAAAAGGACAGAGTGGGTTTTTTTATACAAGGAACAGCTGAATGGAGTAGGACTTACCAAGCTGGAAAAGAGATAAATGAGATTCAATGTACTAAAAATAAAATCATGCCTGTCATGTGGAAAGTAAATAGGGAATGATTATTCTCTCATAACATGGGGACTAGTGGTCATCAAATGGAGTTATGAAAACAAAGAGGTATATTTTTACACTGTGCATAGCTGGTCCGTGGAAATTTGACATGGGTAGCTTTAGTTGCTACAAGCTGATATGGATTCAAAAGTCTTAGGACAAATTCATGGAGGAAAAGTCTGGCTAGGGCTATTTAAAGATACCATCTCTGCCTCTGGAAGTGCTTGCCCAGTTATGGTAAAACACCAGGTATCTGTTGTTGGCCATGGAGGTACAATGGTGAGCTAAAGAGATCCCGATTTGATCAATTATGGGTCTTCGGGAGTACTCCACAGCATGTCACTTAGGTCTTGTGCCAGTTGGCAGTTTATGGTGTGGAAAAGGATTGGGATGAGGTGGTTTTCAATCAAGAAGGACAAGCATGCACGGAGGGTTTGTTACGCAAAGCTTTTTGTTTTCCCGTACTTAAATTTCATATTACTGTGTCCTTTTTTGCTGAAACACCTTTTAAAAGCTCATGGGTGGTGTGTGCGTATCTTCCTCCAGCTGAAAGAGCAGCTCTCTCAGGCGGAACGAACTCACAGCAGTGAACTAGAAGGGATGAGAAGGGAAATCTCCAGGTTGACACAGGAGTTACACCAGCGGGACATCACAATTGCGTCTGCAAGTGGCTCCACATCAGACCTAGAGCAACGGCTGAGAACAGAGATTGAAAGAGCAGAGAGGAAAGCAGTGGAGCACAGGGTAAAAAAGGGCAGAAGACTCTTATGCTGTCTCCTTAAGGGATCTGAAGGCTTGGAACACCACGCTAGGTTTTAGCTATGTTAATAGTTTCCTTCTCTCTTCAGCCTTTGAACTAAACCTTTGAGACCCTTCTGATGAAACCTTCTAATTTATGGTGTTCTGTCTTCCTGCTTCCTTTCAAACCTGGGACTGACAGTCCCACAGAATTCTTTGAGATCACTCGTGCTAACTAGGCCTGGAAGATGACATCTTTGAAAACAAAAGTAAATGACAACTGCGCATGGTTATTTGTATGGCCTTTTCTGTAGGGTCCCTGCAGAACAGGACGTGCTTTGTACTCATGCTTGAATTGAGGGTGGCAGAGCCCTGGAAGAGGCTGTCCAGGGAGGTGGTGGAGTCTCCATCTCTGGAGACATTCCAAACCCACCTGGACATGTTCCTGTGGGACCTGCTCTGGGTGGCCCTGCTCTGGCAGGGGGTTGGACTGGATGATCTCCAGAGGTCCCTTCCAACCCCATAGCATTCTGTGAAATGCCTGTAGGGTGTTTTGGGGACGTGTTGTGTTCTTTTTTTCTGAGTTTGTTGTTTGTCTCTGTTTCCTCAGGTAATTCTGGTCCAGCTGGAAACCTTGAGGCTGGAGAACCGTCATCTCTCAGAGATGCTGGAAAAAATGGAGTGTGGTATGCTAGAGGTACACATTAGGGACCAGAGATGGGCAGGGGCTGGTGTTGTGTGTCCCCTACCTGGGAACAGTAATAGTCTTTGCCCAGGCCTCTCAAAACGTGTGGTAGGGCTCAGTGAACTTAAAACCCAAGCAAAAAGTGCGATTTATGAGGAAATAGGCCCAGAAGTTACACAGACTACTCGCAAAGTAGTGAGAACTGTGGAAACAGAGCCCTCATCTCAGTTTTCTGACTGTGGTGGGCTCCTGTTGATGTGGCAGTCTTGAATCATGGAATCATAGAATGGTTAGAGTTGGAAGGGACCTTAAAGATCATCTAGTTCCAACCCCCTGCCCTGGGCCGGGACACCTCCCACCAGACCAGGTTGCTCCAAGCCCCGTCCAGCCTGGCCTTGAACCCCTCCAGGGATGGGGCAGCCACAGCTTCTCTGGGCAACCTGTTCCAGTGCCTCACCACCCTCACAGCAAAGAATTTCTTCCTGAGATCTCATCTCAATCTCCCCTCTTTCAATTAAAACCATTACCCCTTGTCCTGTCACTGCACTTCCTGACAAAGAGTCCCTCTCTGGCTCTCCTGTAGGCTTGAAGCTAGTTGAGGCCACCTTGTCCAGAGGGGAGAAAAGGATCCTGTGTTGAAGAGGCACAGCCTTGGCAGGAATAATTCCTTGAAGTGGTTTGTTTTAGTGCTTGTGGGAGGGAAGGAAGAAAAGGCTGGTTTGCAAGTTCTGTCTCCCATAAACCAGAATGGATGCCTCACAGGGGGCAAGGACTGGATTCAGACGGCTGAAAACCTCATGGGAATGTACCATCAGAGCTTTTATCCTGTCCGAGCTGTGGGAAGGAAATACTCAGCTCTTTAATATGAGTTTGGAGGGATTATGGAGTTCTTGGGGAAAGTGTTGAACAGAAGCTTGTGACTGGTGAGATGGAGAAAAAACAAAGCTTTCTCTAGAGCTGATTTGAGACTGAAATGACCTAAGGCCCATTCCTTTGAGCTTGAAGTGCCTGCTGGGTTTTCTCCTGCCTGCCCGACCAAAAACTTGATAGCAAAGTGCGAAGCAAGAAAAAAGGCCCCACACCTCCCTGGTCCAGGAGCTCCTGATCTTGGCCAGATTCTTGTAATGCACATTTGCAAAGGCCTTAGGTACAGCAGTGATGAGAATGAATTAAGTATCTAAATTTAATAGACTTGGCAAAAAAGAAAGTGTGAGTGTGACAGGAGTAGAAAGAGTGGGTATTAAGTCCCAGGGAGAAGCAAGTTGTTCAGATTTTCCAAAAGAAAAAAAAGTAATTCACTTTTACCAGTGGAAGTTTCTAAGGGGCTATGGATCACCCCGTGTGGGGGGATGTCTATGCCCAGCCTTTTGTAATTATTACCACAGGCATTTGCTAATTTGAGCGAGGGGATCTAGAAGTGCTCCTGCAAACAAATTAGCAAAGGCCTGTGAGCCTACAGCCAGAAGCAGATACATCTGAACTATTCTTGGTCTGTATTTTTGTTTTCAAAAGCAGCCGGTGGTGAGAAAGACTTCCTTTCACAGGCAGATCAGCACAGCTTGGCTGGATGTAGGCACAATAATATATCATTGATTTGCTCTTATGAAAGCCTTGAAACTTTTGCCCGTCAAAATTGAGATTAGAGGATATGCTTGAAGGAATTGCTCGCTGGCCTTTTCTCTGGATTCTACCACGTGTCTTGCAAATCAAAAGTTTTGACTTCAGCCTTCCTCTGCCTGTTAGGGAAAAGATGTCACCCCGAGTGCTCTCAGTGAAGACTATGCTATTGAACTAAATAAATTACAATCCGAGAACCAGCAATTGCGGAAGGATCTCGCTGAGGCCAGAGCAAAACTGGAGCTCGCCCAGCAGGTCTGCCAGGATGGAGGCGAGGGCGCCGCTCAGCAGATACAGGATGAAGAGCCTGAGGCCAGGGATGTGCCGTACAGGTGAGTGTTGTGTGATCCCAAGGATGCTGCTTCTTTATTATGAGGGAGAACAGAAGACCTGGACACGTGTGGGTTTTTAATGATGTGCTTTATGTATAGTATCTATCTCCAGCACATAGTACGTATGGGAGAGCACAAGAACTGGTTTGGAATCTGCCTTTATGCTTGAAGGAATGCGATAGCTTTTAGTCCCAGCTGGTTTGCGTGCTGCAAAGCCAGCGAGTATCTGGCTGTCTTTGACTGCCTTTGCCTTTCTCTTTGCTTGAGAAGCAGTCGGTGCTCTTTTGGGTGAAGGGGTTAGATTTGGCCCAGGTGGCCGTGCTCCTTTCTTTTGCAGTACTAAGATGTGCAGCCTGTAGTTTCTGCTATCTGGAATAGCAGAAGAGTGAGAGAGAATTCCCTAGAGACTGGATGTGCATGTGGAAGTCCTATGGAAACAAGAGCCAGTTTGGATTTCCAGGGCTACTAGTAACCTCTGCAAGTTTTTGCTGAAGTTCAGCTGCTCAGAGGCAAACTTCTCCAACAGTTTTGTGTTCAAATCTGCCTTCCAGGACAACTCGGGAAGCACAGCACAAACACGATGCACAAGCAGAGAGAATACATCATGAGCCTGATGGGACTGGTCAGCATCATCAAGGGCAGCCCCAGAGATGGGGGACCACTGAAACAAGAACTGTGACCCCTGAGACAGGCGAGGCACCCACCCCAACCAGCAGAAAGAACTCCACAGAGTCTTTTGCTCTGAGTGCCTCACTGGGAACAGATTTTTTGCTCCATGTGCTGGGTGGAAACAAAGATTTTGCAGATGAAGCATCTAAGCAGCCCATCTCAAACCATCAGAGAGAATCTGTGCCTTTGGTAAGCCGTTGAACAGAAGCTGGTTGCCATTCAACAGCTGAGGATATAGCTGGGTTCTCATCTGGCAAAAGGAGCCAGATTTTTAAGGTGTGATTTGTCTGGTAGGTGTATGATCCTGTAGGTGTACATCAAATGTTAAACAGGGAGGAAAAATCACTGCTGGGTGGTTAATACTTGGACAAGGGGGGAGTGGAAGAGGGACGCTGAGACTAATCCTCACACCCTGGGTCAGACAGGGCTGTAGTAGTTCAGGGAGGGGAGAATCCTGGGTGCTGATCCTCGCTGCAGATGTGTTGCCACTAGAGTATTTAGACTCTGCCACTTCAGAATGTTTTCTCCTCGGGTTGTGTGTTAGCAGTGACAACAGCTATTTTTATTTTGTGGGGAGCCCAGAGAAAAATGTGATGCACAGATAAGCGGGGGCTTGTCAGGTTTGTACATCTTGACGAGGTTTATTGCCAAGAATAGGTCTTGATTGTTTCAAGACTTAAGTAGCTTGTGGGCACATCCAGAAAACAAATGTTGAGAGCTTAGGGAATGGTAATATTCTAAATGGAAACTCTTCAGATTGCAGGATTGGAACTGAAGTGCGAACGGTTCCACTTCAGGGCCTGAGAAGATCTAGGGCCTGATGTTTAGTAGAAGATAATGTGCTGCTTTTTGTTCTGAGAGGTAGAAATAAGGTTTCTAAGGAAATGCAAATATTTCTCCTGGTGTTGACTGTGACTCCCTCCTTGTGGTGACGTTCTTTAAGTCAGTTCCTTTAAGTCTTTAGGTCAGTTCCTTCAAAGTTAAGAGAGAATTCTCATCAGTAGGTAATAGTGGGGTAGGAAAGATTTGCTTGTTATCTGCAGCCTTTTTTCTGCTTCCCTTTGTTCCTGACTGTTGATAGAAGACCAGAAAACCACAAGACGCCAGGATTTAGAAGTAACCAATTTTATTCTCTTGCCAAGACATTGACACAAGTTTTCTGTAAGGGAAAGCAGCCCCTTAGTAACTTTATAATTCACCTCCAGCCCCTGTGCAGGAAGCTTCTCTTCATCAACTCGTAAATTAAGCTTAGTTTAAAACGTTATTTCTGTAAGAACGTGTGGGTAAGTGATTTGAGTAGCAGGAATAGTTCTAGACTGTAAAGGTAAAAGTCTGGGGTAGTTGATTGACCATTGCTGGCTGAACTGGAGTGGTGTTCAGTGAGCTGCGGTGGCAGTTTGTACCTCCTGTTATTTCAGGGAAGAAGAGGAGATATAGAAAAGAAAGCAGAGCTCTCCCCAGTGCTGGCCCAGTCTGGCAGTTCTTTCCCTTCCCTGAAACCCAGGTTCTGAGATGACACAGCTCACTACCATTTTTATGAAGACAAGGAGCAAGATGTAGACCTTAACGCAACCATGACAAAACCCGTGGTATTTTGTAGTGACCCTCTCTGGACTCGCCCTGTGATTCCTCATGCCGTGTCATGCCCTCTCAGTATTTGAAGTGGAGGGACTGGGAATTGAAGTGAAACTCCAGTTCACCCAAGTAAACAGTTAATCCCTCTGGTGTCAGGGTTCTGCCTGGGAAGTGCAACAGTTATGCAGGCAGATGGAGAGCTCGTTTCTGTTCAGTGCAAGCCCTTAGAGAGGAGAACTGCTGGAATGGAAAAGTTACGTGTGCTGAGGTACTCATTTTACTCCCTGCAGTTTTGGCAAAGGCTTGGGAGGCGTTCCCTGTTGGTTGGAGGCTGTTGGGAGGGACATTTACCTGTGACACAAGCGTGAGAGCTGAGTGCTTGGTCTGTCCAGTAGGACAGAAATGAGACAAGACATAAAGAAACATATTTAGCTGCATGATTTGCGGATCAGTAGTGTTTCTGGCTGAAACTTGGAATGAGAGAACACCTGATAACCCTTTGTTTCCCTTTAGTGCCCCCTGCCTACAGCTTCAGTTGACTCGATAGCTACGAGATACCTGGAAGAGGAAGAACTGAGATCCCAGCACATCCTGGAGTCCCTAAATGCTCACCTTGAGGAACTGAAAAAAGAGAGTGACAAGATAGTGAGACAATTTGGACACCAGGAGTAATGTTTCTCACGGAATTTGAATCCTGGTTTACTGACGTGGTTCCAGACCGTGACTGGGGAGGTACCTATAAACCACTTGCCATGGGAGCATGAGTGAGAGAGTCTGTATCTCCTGCTTTGGGCTGAATCGGAAGGATGGACATCGAGGAAAGGAAACTCCTCTCTCACGTGTTTGATCTGATGGAGGGTATTACACCACGAACACTTCAGTCTGCTTGCTGTAGGTCAGAGAGCTGCATCAGAGCTGTGCCTTTGTGCACTCACTCACAAAGAGATTGTGTTTTTTAGAAGCAAGCCATTTGCTAATTTTATCGTAGTGTTTTAAGTGTGTTTTTTTACATGTAAAAGCATTGAAATAAAACAGAATGGAAAAACACCTCTTTTCTTGTTCATTCAAATGTACAGAGTAAATCTCTTGTGACTTATCTTGCTTTCTCATCAGGAACTTTGATCAGCACCTTTTCCATCCTTTCCCTCCCAGAGTAGCTATGTTCTTCAAGGAACAAGGAATCTAATTCCTCTTTCCTCGAGGCTATCTGTATTTTCTCCCATTAATGGTGGAATTTCTTAGTGTTTCCTGGTTCTTGCTACTTCTGCCCTTTACTGTTCATATGGTGTCTGGTGTCTTTATCTTGCCTTGCACATTGCTGGTGCTGCAGAACAGCTGAGGAGTGAGTGGCTGAATCCTGATGGTGGTCACAGTTCTCGCAAAAGGAAGGAGAGGAGCTGGAACTGGGAACGAAATTGAATGGGAGGAGAACTCATGGACAAGTGAGAGTCATCTGTGTGGCAGAGGCTGGTGGGTAAGCTGGTATCAGCCTCTTTTGAATCTAGGCAGTCTCGGACATGGTTGAGTTGCTGCATTAAAATACATCTGTGACTGTTGTGAGGAATACACTCACTCCTTCCTCAAGGAAAGCAAGTTGTTGATGAGTGAGCAGAACCTGTTTCCTATGGACTTGCCTTTCTTCCAGGGCATTCTGCAGTTCTTCCTGTGGCTGAGCCTTCACAGCCTTTGTACAGGCAAACCTAGGGTTGGAGACATCCCTTGTCTGTGTCTGTAAGCTTCCTCTTCCTTTCCGTCAGCTTCACTTTCTCCTTGAACAGCTTAAGGCTGTGGAGAAACGGGAATTAAAAAGCAAGACAGGCATGCAAAAGCCAGACATCAAATTAGGCAGATGAGTTGAGCAAAGGCGATGCCTGTCTGCAGGGTGCATCCTCTCTGTCATGCCCTAAAATGGGGCTGCGCTTGGTCAGGCAACTCCGCATTCCAGAGCGGGAAAGCATTTGAATCAACAAGTCCTTTTATTTTGGCTTTCTTCTGGAGTTCTTTGAACGAGGGTGAAACCTTCAAATCCATTCAGTGAGGCGTTGGACTGCCCGCAGCTGGGGATGAACCACGCTCCCGTGTTTTGCAGAGTCAGCGTTGGCCTCGGTTCCTGTCCAGAGCTGCCCACAGGTAAGTGATTTTCGGAACTCCCACCTCAACTATCCAGATCTCAAGTAAGGGCTTGTTGGTCACGGGGCATTTTGACAAAACCTGAAGGGCCGACTAGAACAAAGTGGCGTTTCCTCCTTCCTGCATGAACCTGCAGATCCACGGTGTGGTGTGACACAACTCTTGGGGATCCCTCGTGTCCTTCAGTGGTGATGGCAATACTGGTTTTCTGAACAATGCCTTACAAACTAGGATATATTTCCTGAAGATGTGTTAAGTTACACCATGCACTAAGTGTTTTCAGAAGTTTAGAAGGCGTTTTAAGCTCATTAGTGATGTTTGCTTTCATACCCCTTTCCTTTAGAGATATTTGGCTGTTAATCTTTGTGTTGGCAGAGGTGAAGGGAAACTGAAGTTGATCTATTTGTTTAATTAGCAGCTATAATCCTACAGTATTTATCAATTCCTAATACATGTAATGAGCAGCTTCGTTTGAGGAGTAGGGCTGTAAAAATTTGATGTGACGAGTAAAATTTGCAACAAGGGAACTGCTGAATGACTTCTCTGTGCTGGTGCCTGTGCTCTGCCTTCCCCATCTTCTCTCCTCCCACACACACTGTGCCGTGGGCTCTGCCGATCCTGGAGCTGCTGTGCATGGACAACAGGAGAGGAGGAGGACAGAGGCTCGACGAGGCAAGACGATGAGCTGGACTTTTGGGAATGCTCGTGGATGAGAAGCTCCACGTGAGCCAGCAGTGTGTGCTGGCAGCCCAGAAAGCCAACCCCATCCTGGGCTGCATCAAAATAATTGTGGCCAGCAGGGTGAGGGAGGTGATTCTGCCCCTCTGCTCTGCTCTGGTGAGACCCCACCTGGAGCACTGTGTCCAGCTCTGGAGTCCTCAGCACAGGAAGGACATGGACCTGTTGGAATGGGTCCAGAGGAGGGCCACGAAGATGATCAGAGGGCTGGAGCACCTCTGCTGTGAGGACAGACTGAGAGTTGGGGTTGTTCGGTCTGGAGAAGAAGAGACTCCAGGGAGACCTTAGAGCCCCTTCCAGTCCCTCAAGGGGGCTGCAGGAGAGATGGGGAGGGACTCTGGATCAGGGAGTGTGGTGATAGGATGAGGAGTAATGGTTTTAAATTGGAAGAGGGGAGATCTAGATGAGATACTAGAAAGAAGTTCTTTGCTGTGAGGGTGGTGAGAGCCTGGCCCAGGTTGCCCAGAGAAGCTGTGGCTGCCCCATCCCTGGAGGGGTTCAAGGTCAGGTTGGAGGGGGCTTGGAGCAACCTGGTCTGGTGGGAGGTGTCCCTGCCCAGGGCAGGGGGGTTGGAACTTGATGAATCTTTAAGGTCCCTTCCAACTCTAACCATTCTATGATTCTGCTCTCTTTCCACTGCTCATTTTTTAAGCATGTGCCTTTCTGACAGCCAGCATGGAAATAGCAGAGCGTCTGATTGCCACCCACCTGGGTGAGGAAGGTGGCTCCTGGGTAGCTGGAAGGGCAGAGATGCATCTTTCCAGAGATAAAAACTCATTCTGCACAAATTTAATTTGCCTTCGCTGAGAAACAAGATATGTGTGAAACTGGATGATGTGAATTCATAGAACTAAGTAATTGTGCCTCTCGGTGGTGCAGGGATTTGTTAAGAACTCTTCAGTCCCAAGGCTTGCCAAGGGAGAGCTCTGACTGAAACGGGAGAGCTGGGAGTCCCGAGATAACCGAGAAGTCTGTTCCAGAGATGTTCTCCTGGTGTTAGACTCTTGGCTGCGCTGAAGAGTGTGCATTTTTTATGAGGGGGAGGAGGAAAAGCCTTGTTTATCCTGGAGGGAGATGTCACAGCAAGTACAGGGTTGTGAGGTGCTTTTATCTGGGGCTGCAGGGTTTCTTGGGAGTTCTTCTCTGCCTTTGCAGTGTCAAACATCGCTTGCAGTAATCACCTGGCCCTGGCAGCTTTATAATTAATGGAGCTAGAGAGGGTTTTTTTTTGTGTGTGTGTGTGTGTCTTTGAACTCATGCCTTCGATAGCACCAAAGAATTTCTTAGGCGTTTGCAGGGCTGAGCCAGATGTTCGCTTTCTGTTTGAAACAAAAAACGTGGAGTTTTATTTGTGGCGCTTCTGGTTGTACCAGCCCAGCCTCTTCAAATTGTGTGGACCGTGTTGCAGGCCCTGCCTGTCTTCAGCGTGCTACACATGTTCTCCAGGGGTGTGAGGATGCTTTGGGTCACTCTCTACTTCAAGGGGTTAAATCGGTGTTGCCTGTTGTCTTTAAGGGCAGTGTCTGGGGTTGGCAGCCTTGTGCAGGGGGGGCAATAGTGTATAAACCGGCCCCTCTGCTCTCCTGGGATGATTTTTTTCCCCCTCTACCAGGGTAATGATTCTGTCTTGAGACAGAAATAGAGCGTGTGGGGTTGGAGAGAGACCTTGTGAAAGGGACTGTGAGAGGAGGAGCTGAGTTCCTCCCTGGGTAGCCCTGCACAAGGAGCCTTTCCCACGGCTGCCCTCTCGCCGTGCCGGTTTGTGTGTGCCTCAGCCAACATCCAGTTGCACAAAACGTGTGTAGTTTGGGATCTTTGACCTTGTTATGTGGGGAAAAAAGTAGTTTTCTTTAGTTGCTAAGCTCTCTGGGGTGCCTCCTTATCCTCCCATTGTAAGAAGTGACGTATTTGACTCAATCGGCTTGACCTGCGGTGTGAAAGCTACTGAAATGTGTCCTTGATCTGAAAAAGAGGAATCTGAGAAAAAAGAGCGTTCTGCTGGGCACCAAAATAAACCAGGGCTGTCTGTGCTTACAGACAAGGCTCGCTTTAGCCTTCAAGGTCCTAGGCAATCAAAAAACTGAGTCTTTCTTGCATCCCCACTGTTGCCATCCAGGCAACCCCACTGGGCTACAAGGCTTTGGTTAGTCTTCCTGCAGAGAGGAGCTGCTGCCACCAGTTTTTGAGGGGAAAAGACACTAGACTGTTTGGAGGAGGAGAACTTAAAACCTACTTTTGTGTCACGTATGGAGCCTCCTTGTCTCCAGGTACAAAGAGGACCCCAAAACATTGCTGTACTCCCAGAGGAAGCTTTGGTAGCTCACACATTGTGTTCATACTTGTAACTTGTGTCCTCAACCAAGGGTTCTGCTACTTGACTCCAGCTCCGGGTGCCCACCACGCTCACCCAACTTGCTTTCAGTGGGGATTTAACTCTGGTTGCTGGGGTGGAAGGGGTAACGCTGGAGGAATGGGAGGCAGGGATGGGCAGCCCTGTGCCATCGAGTATAACTCCTGCCCCCCGGGTCACTGAGGAGGAGAGGGGTGTAGGAACAACCCGCGTATTTTGTGTGGAAAACACAGCAGCCTTGCAAAGAGGAGTTCATATTGTTTGTCAACGAAACAGAATGCAAAAACATAACAGGTTTATTTTAAATTCAAGCTCAAACATAGTAATATCTCTCGTGTCACGCTAACACTTACGGACATCTGAATCGGTTGTGAAAACGTGGCTTGATCTTACGATGTGTAATTGTGAGATTCACTAGAAGGCCCCCTTTGCCTTGTGCATGTTGGGGCTTTCCAAGAGTACAGCACCAAATAATGGAGTTTTTACATGGTAATAACGTCACTCAGCCTGCTGTTCCACCTAACCCCTCCAGTTCTTTAGTTGCAGCATTTCACAGACAAGTTGGAGTAAGGAGTGATTTTTTTTTTTTTTGAGAACTTTATTCTCTGTTTTACTGTAGTTGTAGTGATGGAAACATCTATATGGTTCAGATACGATTACAGAGCTAATATTGCAGAAAAAAGTGCTTACAATTAAAATTTAATTCAAATATAAAAAGGTAAAAATGATTTTTTTTTTTTGGTTACATTAAAGAGATAGTGTAAAAAATCATTTTGTAGTATCACTTAAATTTGTAAGACAATGAAGTGCACGAGAGAACTTGTGAAAAAATGAGAAAACAGGTTGTATCTTCTTCCTAACACTTCTCTCTCCTGGGATGGATTTTGGAACTTGACTGAAGATAGACAGAAATTTGGTTTAAATATTCTGAAGCTCCTCGTGTCCAATATTGCTGCTCAAAACCAGGGTGTGCTCTCTGCATCCTGCCCCATAACTGGCTGGATTCTTCTCGGAGTAGCCATCGTAAGACTTTTCTTATGCTCCATTACTTGGAACCCAGCGATCGCTGCTGATGCTGGATGACCTCTGGCCAGACAAGTCAGTTGTTTTCTTCAAAATGTTTGTCTGGGCAGTGCTACTGAAACGTGGGCGAGGGTTTTACTTAATTTCTTCCACTGCTGCTCCTTTCATAACAGGATTTTCTGCTGCTTTGAACTTCTTTGAGCCCTTGGTCTTGCAAAAGCCTGCGAGCCTTGTCCCGGATTCATTGAAAGAAGAGATTTGATCAAGAAGGATGAGCCATCCTAAAGCTGTGTTGGTTTTGGGCACGTTGGAAAGGTTGGTTCATGCAGGTGAGTGAAAGAGCAAAGAGGGGGTTGTTACTGGGACTCAACTTCGTACTTCAGGACCTGTGAGTAGAAGTTGTGGTTCGCGTTCTCCTGCACCATCACGTAAACCTCCCTGCATCCCGCTGTGTTGCAGGTTCCCTCCCAGTAGTCTCCGCTCTGGGTGAGCGTGGAGACATCGTCAGCTTGAACTAGCACCTTTCCTATCCCGTGCATCTTGAGTTTGAACTGGACGTTGCGATTCGCCGGCAGCCGGCCGGAGAGCGGCTCCAGTATCTCATAGTCTTCCGCCCAGTTCTTGTAAACCTGGGGGAAAGTCGGCCACTTCACTTCGGTGTTGAGGCAGGTGATGAGGTAGTTGAAGATGTAGTCGTAGTTGCCAGGATCGGACTTCTTCTTGGCGTAGATTTTCAGGACAAAGTTCCCTGCGTGGGGGAGCTGGATCTTCAGCTCAATTTGGTTCCCGCGATGGATTTGCATGATGTGCCGGTTTCTCATGTCCTCGGTCAGGCTGCTGTGGTGCAGCAGGGCTAGGACGCTGATATCTTTGCCCAGGGTGAAGGTGAGAGAACACCGCCCGTCGTTGGTGTGAATGATGGGGTCGGGGTGTGAGGGCCTCAGGAACCCTTGCCGCTCCGTGAACCAGCTTGGTCCAAGGGGCTGACTCAGGTCCTTCGGCAAACACATGGCCTTGTTCACGGACTCGCACTCGACCACGTATTCCAACACGCAGTCATAGACATCTTGTGAGGCTTTGTAGGGCTTGGCGAAGATCTGCAGCTTGTGACTCCCTGTCTTCTGGGGGTAGATATCCAGCTTCATCCCGTGTTTTTTCAAAGTCATTAAGCCGTGTTCTGTTCCCTCCAGCTCAAACTTAAATAATGTGGCGGCACGGCAATCCACCGATACACAGGCTTTTCCATTTTCTATGAAATACAAAAGAAAAGAAACCGCATTGGAGTCTGGGTTTATTTTTCGCCTGTACACCCTGTTCTGGGAAGACTAATCTGTCCCAATAAATTGCCGCTTCTCTAATAGCGAAATAAAGAGCTGCAATTGAGAGGTCACAGCTTGTCAGCTGTCTGCTTGGACCAGTGTCCCTCAAAAAGAACGAGGTGAAGCGTGGCCTTTGTTTTGGAGGCGTGCGTTTATCCTATTTTGGTATACGCTGAAATGGAGCTGTCTTCCTATAGAATACGAAAGCCTGAGTGAAATACAACTGAAAGTACTGTCAGCCCATGTGCTCAAGGGGGGGGGTTAATTAGATGTGATTAGACCTGATTGCTAGTCCAGTAGCTGTTCCAAGAAGCTTCAGAGAAAAGTGCAGGAACCCTCCAGTACATAGATAGGAGATAATTGACCTCCCTATGAGCCTGTTCCCAAACAGCTTGAGGGCAACGTTAAGTCCCAAATTCTTGTTGCCTCTAAGTTTTAACTCTGTGCCCTTAGCGTTCATAAATTAGCTTTCCAGTTGGATTCCTGCAGCTCTTCTGAAACCTGAGGAAGGCGATCCTAAATGTGGGCCCCGTAGTTTGGTGGTGTTACTGCAACAGTTTTGTGTTAAAAGAGCCACTGGATTTAATCGCGGTGCTGAGTGTCGCATACAGAAGTGCCTGTTGTTTATCCATCATCCAGTAAGTCAAACTCTTGGAATCTCGTTTTCAAGCCAGAGCTGCTAATAAATAATAGTCGTACTTCTAATTTTGCACCACGGATGCTGGCTGATAGAGTAGCTCATCCTCAGACGATGACTGAGGCTTTCTTTTAGACCCGGGGGCTACAACAATTTTTCTCACAGCTTGAACAAACAAAAAGAAAGAAAAAAAAAAAAAAAGGAGAAAGAGGGGGGTTGGAAAAAGACCCTCCTCTGCCCCAAGAGCTTTGAGCGTGCTCTGCTTGCCAGAACCAAGCTGGCAGTGTAATTCAGTACACGTGTGCCAGCGTGCGGGGGATGCAGGGCTGTGTGAGGAAGGATGCTCTGCAGCTTCCCCTCGGCGGGGTGTTACCTGTTTGGATGACAGTTGTCTCCGGCTCTGCGGTCAGCAGGCCCAAGGTGTAGAAATTGCTTTTGTGCAGCATGTTGTTCTCAAAATCCTTCAGCGTCAGGGTCGGTTTAAGAAGCTGCCAGTTACTGTTATCTGGGAAGTGGCTGTTAATGAACAGAGCCGGGTGAGTGAGAAAATAAAACTCGTTGTACCTGGAAGAAGAAAAAGGAAGGGATTAAAGGAAAACGAATAATTATAAATAGTTAATTCTTACCCTGCACAGTGGTAGTGGGTTCAGCAGGAGGGAGTCGGGGTGTTTTGGGCTGCTGAGAAACCCAGGTCGGTGAATTTTAAATTCTCCAGGCAGAGAAGGAACCTGAGCTTTTGGTCTTCCATTTCCAGGGCAAATGCTCAGCTAATAAATACCCTTATAGAGGTATTTTATCAAACTGGGGTAATTGCACTATCCCCTGCAACCGTAGGCTCCTGATGACAGAGGGAGGCACCGCTTGTCGTTTGAAAGTGTGGAGGCACCACCTCTCAGGCAGCTGAAAGCTGTGAGTCCGGTGTCACGCAGTACTGCATAAATTGGAGATGTCAGAAGCAAAACAAGTTGACTTTTAGGAGTTAGGCTAAAGGCTGGCTGCTCAGGGCTGCCTTTCTACAGGTACGTGCCCCATCCCTCGTATGGGCAGCCCAAATACCTTGCTCAGGGCTTTGGGACCTAAAATTTGTCACTGGTGATTCTTATCGCACCCATCAGCTTTCTTCTACCTTTGGGGTAGGTTTATGTATTAACACAGAGGATGGTTTCTTTACCTGAAGGTGAACTTGGTGAAAGACTTATCAACAGCACCACTTCCCCAGGTGCTATCAAGTAAATGCCACCTTCCATCAAGGTAAACAGCGTTCCAGGCATGGTCGGAGTCCCCTGTGAAGCTCTGCCCCATCTCGTAGTTGTACCCCTTAGAGTATCCCGATAGCTTCATGCACTGGATTCCTGCAATACTAAAAGGAAACAACAGGATGGAGCGGGAGACTTCTCTTTTAAACCTGTCTGTGTACTACTTTTGTGGAAGGGGGGGAAAAAAAAAAAAGGATGAGTGAAGTCCAGCACGTCTGCAGAACCTCAGTCCTGTGGACCAGCTCTGTCTGCTCCTTAGGTGCCTCCTTGGAGAGAGGGTCCCACCGGAGGAAGGGGCTTCTCTCTTCTACATTTTTGTATATTCCCTCTCTTTTTGCCTGATGTACCATCAATTCAACATCGTTAGAGGAGGGTGACAAAGACGAAGTGTGCTTAATTGCTCTCTGTCTTGTTACTCAGCGGAATCCCTTTGATGCTGTCCACAATTAGCCCATGTAATTATAAATTAAAAGTGCGTCTGTTCATGCTTGTGCTCCCTCTGTGATGGTAGGCCCAGTGTTTGACACCAACTAAGATATCTTAGACCTCACGGGATTGTGGATGCTGATTTAGTTTCCTTAAAGAGTGAGCCTGTGCTTGTCCAGGGTACAAATGATTAGTCTCTCTATGAAAAAATAATGAATACCTGTGTTGATGTGTAAATAAGATTTAATTAGGCAGTGTGTTAATAAGCTCTCCACTGTTGATAGTGATGGATTCTAACATTGGCATCTTATTTCAGCATTAATCTAAAATTGCTTCACTTAGAGGATTGTCTTTTGTGTAGGATGGTATTGACATTTTTTCCTCCTCATTGAAAAGTGCATTAGATGGAACAGGTACCTGAAGTAATAAACTGTGCATGCTTCAAGAGCAAGATTGTCTGCATAATGTGGGCTTAACTCAGAAGAGAAGTGATATTTATGGGGAAGGTAATTAGCATGGTTGTTAAGAAGTCGAGGTCTGATAACGGATCCCAGCTGGTAATTGGCAGCACATTAGCGCTCGGAGGGAGATGGCAAAAATGGAGATGGTGCTGGTTTAAAGGGGGAGGTGGTCGCTTCAGCTTCTCACGGAAGACTTCTCGTTGCGTTAAGCAGTTATTTGGTCCTCTTTCTTTAAGAGTATCAAATGAGATTATTTATTTCTTCCTTAAATTCTTTAAGAAAATAGAATCGCAACCGCAGAGGGCTGATTGAGAGCCAGCTGGGAGCTCCTGTTGGGTTACCTGCAGAGAGAAGACCGAGTTGTAGGGCGAGGAGGGAGACGGCAGCACCCCATCCTGCGAGAGACGACCAGCCGAGAGGAGAAGGGAGCAGTCCAAGCCAGCCCTGGTTTAGCGTGGGCCATTACGAGGTGCTGCCTGTCACACGAGGTATTCCGGGCGACCGTGGCAAGACTGGAAGGAATGCCATTGAGAAACCTGGGTGTCGCAGGTGGTCTGTAAAGTCTTTGCCAGCCCGCAGTTGCCTGCGAGCCAAAATGCTAACGTGGAGCTGGGCAGTAAATCTGGAGCAACTCCACCGACAAGACTGGCGAGAGCTTGGATTTACATGATGTAACTGAGACCAGGAGCTGGCCCGAGAACTTTCAGGAATATTTGATCCCGGGAGTTTCAGAGGGGCCTACCAGGAGCTAAGTACCAAATTCCCAACTAATTTCATGGGCATTGGTGCCTAATCCTTCTGGGCTTCTCCAGACATTCTTGTTAGCTGGGATATTCGTGGGGAACATTAAGGGACAAGTTCCGTCCTTCGTTCTCTCTGTGGTCTCGCTTACAGCGAACCTCAGCAGAGCAAGGAGAAGAGTTCGTGCCTGAATGTATTCAAAGTTCCCAGAAGAAAGATCAGAACATTCAAAGAGTGGTCTCTCTAATAACGGACAGACATAAAGCCATCTTGTAAGAGAGCAATCCTGTATCGGTGAAAAGAGCGATCGTGTCTCCGTTCTTGTGTCGATGACTTTATACAGATAAATTAACCAGGCAGAGAGAAGATTGAGAAAATCTCCAAAAATACTCGAAGTAGCAATGTGATGGTAGAAGAGGACCTAACTGCAAGGTGGACTGGAACAACTCAATTAAGAAACAGTTGGCAAAATCTGCTTGGTGCAGCAAGGAGGTTGAAAGCTAAGTTGCCGTTCTGCTTCCAAAAGAGCAGGAAATAATCTGGATGTAGCTACAGGTGTCGCTGCAATTCAATGGCACCTTCTTCCCTTTGATTTCAGGTTGACTTTGATAATTTCATCTAAAAAGGAAGCAAATCTGGCTTCTCCAGAGGGAGACAGAATGCTTTATGCTTGTGGTGGGTAGGTGTACACTCCTGTGCCTGAAAAGGAGGAAAGCTACTGACTGTAGAAAACAGGAAAAGCAAGAAGATGTGAAATCTGGATTATCTGCAGACTGATTATGAATAAGGAGCAGGTAAGTGGTCAGATCCACTGTGGGGACTGTGGCTCAGCTTTGCACCCAAAGGTGATGCTGACACCTCTCAAGTGCAAATAGTTTTGCCTTCATCGTTAGTTCTGGGAAGGGAGTTCCTCCCCGAGTCCGGACTGCTGGGTTTTGCCCTAAATTGAACTCATGAATGTGGTTGAGATGCCAACTCTTGCTAAATGCTGCTAAAAGATCAGTCAGCAGCCTGTCTTTACGTTCATCGCTCTTAACACCCGGTGTTTGGAAACTGATGTTTTGTGGCCAGCTTCCCCCTGTGCATGCCCACCTTTCCTCTCTGATGGGGGGGTCTTGGCTAAAGGGAAAAAGTCTGGCTGCCAGAGCTGTGCTCGGAGCTGACAGCGCTGTGTCTCCTCTCTGCTGGCACTGGGACAAGTAGGACTCAATCAGTGTCAGCCGTTGACTTCAGCGGGACCTTTGGGGGCGAATCCTGGTGACTGGTAAATTGGGTTGGTTGTTAGAGTTGCCTCAACGGGCGCTAGGAATAAAAGGAATGTTAAAAGACCTTTTCCCCCTCCCTGAAACTTGGCTCTGGAAAAGCTTTATATAAGGAGACGGCTCTTTGCCTCTTGCCTTTATGCTTAGACTCAGCATAAGACTTGAACGGTGCACAAGAAGAAGGGATGGGGAGATCCCCTTAAAAGAGGTGTCTTTGGTTATAGTTTTTCGGGAAAGGAGCTGACAAAAGTAATAGCCTGGATGACTGGGAGGCTTCCCGAATCGCAAAATGAATAATCAACCTGGAACTGTGGAATTAAGAGTAAATCAACGGAGCCTTTAAATAGTAAAAGATATCCTTGGAAAGATTAATGTTTTAATGAACTAAACATATGCTTTTTAATGAACAGATGCAAATTTCCCCCACTTCTAACTGCTAATAACTGTTCCATAAGACGCCGTTATAAATTCATACTTCATCATCCTATTTCTGTATTTTACTCTTTAGAAAGCGAGATCAGATATCGTGGGGTACGTTGTTGGTTAGAAGTGTGCACCACATTAGCATCTGGCACAGTAGTAGTATTTTTTTAAAGAAATCTGCCCTTTTGCCTGTAGATTTTATTTGTTCCGTGGCGAAAACCTTCCCAAGTCTTATTGCATGGTGTGGAAAGCCAGTTGTTACTTATTCGTGGCGATTAATAACTGGCCTTTAATTTTTTTCCATAGCTATGTTGTGCTGAGAAGGTTCTCCTTGAGAGAGCCACTGTGCAAGCCACACATCGTGGCTTTCTGGTGTTAGGAAGCCCCTTCCAACTTTGTGTCCTGGAGTCATCAGGTCCACTTTGACTCCTCTTGCACCACCCTTCGACATAAGGTGGGTCCCAAACTTACCAAGCACCTTCATTGCCTTCACTACTCCTCTAAACCAACCTATTGCTTCTGTGTCTCTCCTTCCTTTGCTGGGTGGGAAGGAGAAGGGGTTTGCGCTGCCTGTTCTCCCTGTTGAAGTCAACGAGGTTTTGTAGGCAAAGGATGGATTTTAGTTATTAAATGCCGACGGATCTATAGAATGGGAATTACAGTATTGGCCTCAGGACTGACTGCTGTCAGTGGTGTGTGGTGAGCACTGAGAATTACCCTGCGGTAATTCCGTAGCGGAGGGGAAAAGACATCTCAGAAGGTTTTGGGAAAGCTCCTTCTGAGCTCTTGCATGGGGAGTGTGTTGGAGACCACGCTCTTCCTTCTTCAAGTCTTGCCATGCTTTTAACCTTCACATGCAGATACTCGGAGGAAAAACCTGGCCTCTTCTAACCAAATTAGCTCTGTGTTTTCATCTGCCATTATGTTAATGCAATGCGAAGCTCAGCAGATGGCACAAAGTAAATTATGCTTGGGGGGGTGGGGGGTTGGAGGGCGGAGGAGGAATCAAAATTGACCTTTCTAGGACTTGCTGTTTTTCCACAGCATGGCTTGAAAGCTAAAGTTCCGTGTCCTGCTTAAAGTCACATCAGTCAAGGCAAAGGCGAGGCACAGAGATGACAATGAATGTTAACTCTCCCTGGCACTGAATGTTTCTGAGCTTCATTTACCTGCACATTTGTTCAAAGAGCCCAGCGTATCCCTCACAAATGCTCTTCCCCGTCTGAAGCACGTCTAGGGGCTTGCTCGACAGCTGGCTTTTGTCATGGTAGCCCACGATGTCGTATTCTGTGGGAAGGAAGGCAGAGAAAAGTTCATCCAAAAGCCTGAGGCCACCAGATAGACGGGTGGCAGGAGCTAGGCTTGGGTTGCTTCTCATCACAGAATCACAGAATGCTATGGGGTTGGAAGGGACCTCTGGAGATCATCTAGTCCAACCCCCGGCCAAAGCAGGGCCACCCAGAGCAGGTTGCAGGAACGTGTCCAGGGGGGTTTGAATGTCTCCAGAGAAGAAGACTCCACCACCTCTCTGGGCAGCCTCTTCCAGGGCTCTGCCACCCTCACAAGAAAGAAGTTCCTCCTCATGTTTAGGTGGAACTTCTTACATTTAAGTTTATGCCCATTTCGTCTTGTCCTATCCCTGGACACCACTGAAAAAAGACTGGCCCCATCCTCCTGACACCCACCCTTTCAGTATTTATAGACGTTGATCAGATCCCCACTCAGCCTTCTCTTCTCCAGACTAAAAAGACCCAAGTCCCTCAGCCTTTCCTCATCAGAGAGATGCTCCAGGCCCCCCATCATCTCTGTAGCCCTCTGCTGTCCCCTCTCCAGCAGTTCCCTGTCCTTCTGGAACTGGGGAGCCCAGAACTGGACCCACTGCTCCAGCTGGGGCTTCCCCAGGGCAGAGCAGAGGGGGAGGATGACCTCCATTGACTTGCTGGTCACACTCTTCTTGATGCCCCCCAGGATGCCATTGGCCTTCTTGGCCACCAGGGCCCATTGCTGGCTCATGGGCATCCTGTTGTCCACCAGGACTCCCAGGTCTTTCTTCTCAGAGCTGCTCTCCAGCAGGTCAGCCCCCAACCTGTCCTGGTGAGCACCAGCAAAGAGAAACGAGCCGCAGCATGAGCTGCACGGGGACGTCGTGGACAGCTGGTGGGGGCAGAGGGACAAGGTTTGTCCCTCATCACCCTTTGTTCCAAGCCTGGGCTGGGATTCTGCAGTCAAACCGAAACGTGAGGAGGAAAAATATCTGCCTTTTTAGAGAAAGTGGAGCCTCCTCTGGGGCTGCCTTCCTGGTGGTGGTGGTGGTGGGGTCCACGATCTCAGGAGCTCCTGGTGAAAAGCAGAGCTCTCTGCATTGGAAGGGGTTGGACTCGTGTCACTGTCAAAGGGCATCCTTCAGCTTTTTGCAGTCTTTATCAGCAATTTGTATTAAAAAAAAACCCTGGAAAGTAGCTCGTTGGGAAATACCTGAAACGATTTGTTGCAAGGGAGTCATATTAATGCCGGGGAGCGTAGGAAATCTTGATTTGTTTGAACGAAGGCAGGGAAGCAGCGCGGCAGGGTCCCCTCAGACAGAGGGAGAGGAGCTGGTCTGGGAAGGTTAATCCAATACTGACCAACCCTGGTGATGCCCAGAACCTCCTCCTGGAGATACAAAGGGATTTTTTTCTGACCAAGCTGTAAGGAGTGCTGCGTCAGCCAATCCATCCTGCCTTTAATGCTGGGGAAGAGGGAGGAGGGGGATGGAAAAAGCTGGCAAGACGCTGTATTTGTGCTTTGATGAAATGCTGCAGCCGCTTGTCTTTTATCTGGGGGGGCGGCAGGGAAAGGCTGGCTTCTCCCCCCAGGGTGGTTCAGGGCATCTTGAGGGGTAGGGGGGACCAGCTGGCTGCAGGTGGCTCTGCATTTATGCTAGAAATGATAGCTAGAACGACTTCTTTCAGTAGAGGTAGGAGCCCCTCACAGGCAGGGAGTCGAAGTGGGAGGTCAGAGATACCCGGGGAGCAGCGGTCCCACTTAAAAATCCCAACAGGGAAGGAGTTTATATCATCAGTGCTCTTCCAGGATAGATACACTGCATTTTTTTTCTTGTGTCAACCGATTTAAATTCCTAACGCTGTGTTTATTTCCCATGCATGCAAATAGGGGTCAGTCTCTGCAGGAAGAAAGGAGAACCGAGGCCAAGGTGGTGGTGGTGGGGAAAAAAAAAATTAAATCTTATGAGGATGTCACAGCCTACCTGCCGGGGACCAGAGACATCCCACAGATGGAAGGTAAATGGACAGACCCAAACCAGACCGGCCGTCCCCAGCAGGATGTGGGCAGTGTCAGGCAGAAATGGGTTAATAGTGTAAGGACTGAATGGAACCATCAGCGGCCGAAACCCTGGGAGCTCGGGGCTGGGATGAGTCAAAACGCTGGGTTTCGGGAAATGCGGCAAAATCAGTGGTCAGCGTATTTAAGGGCAAGATTAAAGCTGCTTGGGGTGGCCCTGGCCCTGCTAACCGAGGAGTTGCTGGCAAAGCCCTGCCGATCTCAGCGGGCGTGAGGTTAGGCCAGCTTAGGTTCCCAAATTGCTGCTCTTCTCCTCCCTGCCAGCCCCCCGGCTGTTCCGCCAGCGGCCCCGCGGGGAGGGGAGGGCAGGAATAGCTGCCCCTTCTCCGCCTCTGCCCCCAAGAGTTAACGGGAAAGAAGCGTTTCTGCATGTGCTATGGAAAACGCAATCAGGTTGCACGTCCCTTTCCCCCACACAGCAAGGAGCTTGGGGTGGCAAGAAGCCTTTTTCATCCCTGTGATGCTACAAACACTCCTCCTTCCCTGTCCTCTTGGCATCTCTGGGTTATTTCTGGAATGCTGGGGTTGGATGGGAAGGGGATGGGGAAAGAGCGATTGCAGCTCCAAAAGAGGCTGAAAGGGTGAACGTAGAGGCAGGAACTGTGGTCCAGTGGATGCCAGCACCTTTTGTGGCTTCTCTGATGAACTGCTGACATGGGCTGATGGACGTACCAATAGGATGAACACAAGTAGGTACCAGCTAGAGCCGGGAGCATGGGATGTATCCACAATGACCAGGGGTAAAGCTGGCCGTGAAAACAGCCCAGAGACTGTCTGAGGACACCTCATCTGGGACTGGCTGGGTCCAGGCTGCTCCTGGTGAGGGCCGGTCTGCTGCCCAAGGAAGGAGAACAGAAGAGCTGCAGAAGCAGCTGTGATGACGCCGAGGTGGGAAAGGCAGCTTGATGGTTCCCGGTGGGACCTACGCTGTGCTGAGACCCTCCCGGAGCAAAGGCACCAGAGTGCAGGGAGCACTGAGAAGGGGTGCCAGGGATTCAGGACAGTGCTGGAGATGGACCTTCTGGTGGCTTTGGGTGGCTCTGGGTGTGACAACCCTGGTGCTTGGCAGCCTGGCTTCATGCTCTGGCAGCTTAGATCACAGAATGCTATGGGGTTGGAAGGGACCTCTGGAGATCTAGTCCAACCCCCTGCCAGAGCAGGGCCACCCAGAGCAGGTCCCACAGGAACCTGTCCAGGTGGGTTTGAATGTCTCCAGAGAAGGAGACTCCACCACCTCCCTGGACAGCCTCTTCCAGGGCTCTGCCACCCTCACAGGAAAGAACGTCCTCCTCATGTTTAGATGGAACTTCTTATATTTAAGTTTGTGCCCATTTCCTCTTGTCCTGTCCCTGGGCACCACTGAAAAAAGACTGGCCCTATCCTCTTGACGCCCACTCTTTAAGTATTTATAGGGGTTGATCAGATCCCCCCTCAGTCTTCTCTTCTCCAGACTAAAAAGACCCAAGTCCCTCAGCCTTTCCTCACCAGAGAGATGTTCTAGTCCCCTCATCATGATAAGATCTTGTGTGGTTACACATTCGAATAAGGTTATGGAAAGAAATCATTTACACACAGACCTTGTAGGGCCCGGCAGTGCTGGGAGAGGCAGTATGGAAACAGAGGTGCTGCGACAACCTCTGAATAAGTTTCTGGCTAAATGCACCCAAAAAGCCTTCCTTCCACGTACCACGTGAAACTACCCCAGGAGGTATAGAGTGAACCTCAATGGCAGGGTGACAGCAAGAGCCTTGTCTTCTCAACTGAGGATCTCAACCTACCTATGTGGTGGCATATCCACATCCATATGGCTCGGACTTTCTCCAGATCGGTCCGGGCTTGTTGAAGCAGGGCTGTAACGAGGTCCTCTACGCTGTTCTTGACGTTTACCTGTTTGGGAGGAGAAGGAGGAAGCGTTTCAAGATCACAGTGAAGAAATTGCTATGGTCAATCTCCCTCACTCCCCTCTTCCTTGTTCTTCTAAAGCTGGTGAGACCCCACCTGCCAGGATACTGCTCTAACTTCGGCTTAGATCTGTGTATCAATCAAGGATTTTTGGTCATAGTTTCCCCTCCTAGAGTGGGATCTCTGTTGCTGGCATTTGCAGGGAAATGGTTTTTCACTAGTTTGGGAGATTTTGAAACATTTTTCCCAGTAGCTCAGACTAAGCTGGTGTTAGTGCCGGTAGCTGGGTTTCAAGGAACGTCCCCGCAGGAGAGCTGGGAGGAGGACAGAGGCAAAAAGCAAGACTTACTTTTAATGCGTAGGCATCCAGCTTCTCAAATTGCTGCAGATCCACCGGCATGGATTTCAAAGAGGATTTGTCCCATGGATATGCTGGAAAGAAAGGAGTTGTCATTGTCTGGGGAAGGTGGTGGTGGGGGGAAGGTTGTTTTTCCTGGCTGTAGGCTTGAAGGAGGGGACAATGCTCCTGCCCGACCGGCGGGGGCATCCATCAGCGGGTGCTCAGGGAGCAGAGGACACCAGGGCACTCGCAGAGGGTCCCTGCCAGCTGCACGGAAAGCAGGAGCCACCCTGTCTAGTCTGGTGTAATTCGGGCAGTGCCGGAGCGGGAGGTGCTCCTGCCCCTTTGGCACCGTACCACGGCATAGAAAATCCCGGGATATTACACGGAGGTGCAGGAGATAACGACACAGGAGTATCAGGGAACGATCTGTGCTGTGGAAACCCTGCTGAGAACATGGCGTTTTAAAAAAACAAAAACAAAAACAAAAACCTCAGCAAAGAGCTGCATTTCTTCAGTAGCTTTTGCTGAAAGTGATGATTATTTTGCTTGGTCAAGGGCCACGATTCTGCACGAATTCAAGCGCATGAGAAACGTTACATTTTGGTTGGACCGAAGCTGGTGCGCTTGCCCCTCTGCGGGCTCTAGGTTCTACTAAGTGTGACTAAAGGGTTAAGAACTTGTCCTAATTAATATAACTTATTTTTAATTTTTTTTTTAACAGCCTCCGAATGAGCTGCCACTGTTCTCTGTCATTGGTGAGCTTTCTTGAGTGATCCAGCTCTAGCTCGGTGCACAGACGGGTTGGATGGATGTCTCCCCTGGACCACTGTCTGCTCAGCCCTCCCTTCACTTCTGAGCTGGTGAGAAGAGAATTGAGCTCTACAGCAATCTCTCCCCCTGTCATGTGCTGTCAAAGCCATTCAGGGCTAAAGAGATTCTTCTAGCTCTCTCTGTAGGATTGTTATTTCTCGGGGAAAAAAAAAAAAAAGGATTTAAAAGAGATCACGGAGCAAAAGTGCCGCTGCGTGACTCCCAAGTGCTGGGAGAGGTGAATGAGTGGTGCCGTGGAGCTGCTGTTTGCCTGGAGAGAGGTGACGAGGAGAAGCACGTTGGGGGCACAGAGGCTTTGGCTGGTTCATTCCTGACCCTTGCCAAGCCAGAGGGATGCTCCTCCGCCACCTGCTCGGCTGGCGCTGGTGGGAGCGGGATGCTGGAGAGGCTGCGAGAGCATCCTGTCCTAGCTGAGAAGCCACGGTGCTTCAGAAATCTCTATTCAACACCTGCTCCCTCTCCATCTCCCAAAACGGGGCTCTGGCCCCTTTGTCACCAGCTCCAGCCCACTGGGGAGGTGGCCAGAAGGTCTCTTCCTGACTTGCGAAGGTGTTTTGCCAACGCGAGCCCTGCTCTTCTTGGCAAACCTCTGCCCCGGGGAGAGGTTGTGGGGCATCCCATACCCTGGTGACCCACAGAATCACATGGGATTGGAAGGGACCTCTGGAGATCATCTGGTCCACCCCCCTGCCAGAGCAGCTCCACCCAGAGCAGGTCCCACAGGATCGTGTCCAGGTGGGTTTGAATGTCTCCAGAGAAGGAGACTCCACCACCTCTCTGGGCAGCCTCTTCCAGGGCTCTGCCACCCTCACAGGAAAGAAGTTCCTCCTCATGTTTAGGTGGAACTTCTTATGTTCAAGTTTGCACCCATTTCCTCTTGTCCTGTCCCTGGGCACTACTGAAAAAAGACCAGCCCCATCCTCCTGACACCCACCCTTGAATTATCTATAGGTGTTGATCAGATCTCCCCTCAGCCTAATCATAGAATCACAGAATGGTTAGAGTTGGAAGGGACCTTAGAGATCATCAAGTTCCAAGCCCCCTGCCCTGGGCAGGGACACCTCCCACCAGACCAGGTTGCTCAAAGCCCCATCCAGTCTGGCCTTGAACCCCTCCAGGGATGGGGCAGCCACAGCTTCTCTGGGCAACCTGGGCCAGGGTCTCACCACCCTCACACCAAAGAGTTTCTTCCTGGTATCTAATCTAAATCTCCCCTCTTCCAATTTAAAACCGTTACCCCTTGTCCTGTCACTGCACTTCCTGACAGAGTCCCTCCCCAGCTCTCCTGTAGCCCCTTCAGATATTGGAAGGCTGCTCTAAGGTCTCCTGTTCTCTTCTCCAGGCTGAACACCCCCAACTCTCTCAGCCTGTCCTCACAGCAGAGGTGCTCCATCCCTCTGACCATCTTCGTGGCCCTCCGCTGGACCCGTTCCAACAGATCCATGTCCTTCCTGTGTTGAGGACTCCAGAGCTGGACACAGTGCTCCAGGTGGGGTCTCATGAGCACAGAGCAGAGGGGCAGAATCCCCTCCCTCACCCTGCTGGCCACGCTTCTCTTGATGCAGCCCAGGATGCGGTTGGAGAAGTCTTCTCTTCTCCAGACTAAACAGACCCAAGTCCCTCAGCCTCTCCTCGTAAGGGAGATGCTCCAGGCCCCGGTGACCCCTGCCAGGTGGGATGCAGGTGCATCCCTGCAGAAATCAGCGTGCAGGCACAGGGCATGGCTTGCTTTAACAGGCTTCTTCCTTTAGCTCGGTTTTCCCCGAACAGGACTTTTACGAGATAAAGCAGATTTACGCATTGAAAGGTTCCCGTTCTCTACGGCTCTGAAAATGACTTTTTGCCTTTTAGGGAACAGGATGTTTTTTTGGTTTTTTGGGGTTTTGGGGTTGTGTTTTTTAGGCTCCCCCGCGGATGCGGGACCGGCAGTAACCGGCGTAGCCCCGAAGCGAGGATCGTTCCCGTTGGCAGAGCAGCCCGCCTCGGGTGCCCAGCCTTGGGAAGGTCTCGGAGCACCTGTGACATTCCCAAACCCATTCCCATCTGCATCCCCGACGAAGAGGCCGTGGGGAAGCTGAACGTTACTCGCGGTAATAGAAATTAAATCCCTTCTCCGTGCATTTCAGTGTGAAACCTCCTGTTTCTAGGACTGGTGGGCTTTCCTATCTGGGGCTGCCCCACGTTGTGTCCCACCGGCATGGGGCCAAGGGACAGCTGGTAGTTACCATGTAGGTCTTTTCCTCCTGGCGGCCGTGGGGCTTCGGTACTCTGGAAACCTAGAAAATTGGGGAAAGGGAGGGTGAGGTGAGCAGTTGTTGGCAGGAGAAGAAAAAAAAAAATACAGAAAGAAGTAGTTCTGGGGAGCGGGACTGGGTGGGAAAAAATGAAACGGAAGCTTTTCTTCCCTCCTTCCCTTGCACTCAGAGGTTAACGTCAACACGCTGCGGAGGGGTGAAGCAAGCTGTTCGCTGTGTCCCCTCCCCACCATCCTGCAGAGGCCACATTCCCCAGCAGTCAGACATCTCCTGTTCTAGCCCCAGGGCTGGGGACATCTAACCCCTGCCCACCACCCAGCCAAAGCCCCCAGGCGTGGAAGAAAGGAGCTCCAGAGCTGTCAGATGATAACCCTGCAGAGAGCTCGGCAGCAGCTGGAGGATTTCTGAGGGACGCTGCGGCCCCCAGACTGTCACCACCCACCTTATAGAATCATAGAATTGTCTAGGTTGGAAGGGATCTTAAAGATCATCTAGTCCAACCATCAACCTAACTCTGACAAAAAAAACAAAACAAACCAAAACATTTTTACACACACCACTAAACCTTCACTATTCCTGAAGACCATGTCAACCCGTCTTTTGAACACCTCCAGAAGGAGACCCCCCTCCCCTGCCCCAGGAGCAGAAGGATTTTGCTCCTCAAGCTCCAGGTGCTGGCGGGGTCCAGTAGCATCTTCCCAGCAGGGAGAGTGGGCACAGGGGTTGGGATCCTCTCAAGAGCCTTGAAGCCCCCGTGGGGAGAAGGGGAGCTCTGTCGCCTCTTGGGAGCAACCTCCCGTCCCCTAGCTTGGGGACACGTGCCGTGGTGGAACGGAGCCTCACCTTTGTTGTCCTGACCTCTCAGGCTGGGCGACCTCTGGGAACCTGCAACAAGCCCGGCATGGTTAGTGCAATCACCACAACCCCTGCCCTGGCTCCTCCAGCTTCTGGAGGGCTTCTTGCCCTCCTGGCTTCTGCCAAGGGAAGGATGTGGCCCCATCTCCCCCCCACCCACTCTGCCAGGGGGAAAAGAGGGCATCTGCTGTTGGCTTTAGTGGGCAGCCCAAGCCCAAACCACGACGCCGTACCTTTCCTAAAGGATAACTTCTTGAGGATCTGTGGGGTGGTATTCTTGGGGTGAATCTCCACTGTCACTTGGGTTCCTGCAAGAGATGACGACAAACTCCCTTAAAAAAAGGGAAAACTAAGCTGGACACGGAGGAGAAGGGCAGGATTTCCTGCTGAGGCGTTGCTGCAGCCAATTATTAACTTCAGCTCTGATAATCGCAGGGGTAGGGAAGCCCTTGGCTTTCCGGGCAAAACAAAACACCCTTAAGATAAGCCTTACGGTCAGAAAGCTGCTGGTCACCTCTGGCGTGATTTGTAATTCTTAAAAAAAAAAATAAAAGCCAGCCTGTTATAGCCTAACAGGTGATAAAGCGCAGCATAAATAAAGCAGAGGTCCTCAGCGAGGCTTATGTGGCAGCTTAAAAAAAGGGTTTATCACCATATGAAATAGCTCTTGATGGAGATACGGTAAGCAGAGAATCAATTTCTTTCATTGATTTTTCTTGGAATCAAACAGAAAATGGCTCGGAGCTAGGAAAATGGTCTGACTCTCGATAATAAAATCTTTGGCAAAGGCTGTTGCCTGTAAGAGGCAGCGTCCTGGAAGAGCCGGCTGGGGTCCAGGCACGCTCTGCCTGCCGTGATGCTCCAGAACAACCTCAGGTGGAAGCCTGGGGAGGGGTCTTGTGCTTAAAGCTTCAGAGAGAAAAGTAGTGGGGGGGGCAAAGTTAGGGAGGGCGTTCTAAGAATTACCTGAACTTTTTGAAAGAGACTGCTTTTTTTTTTTTTTTTTTTTTTTTTTTTTTGGACAAGTATTTCGGGACGTTTTGCAACCACCGAGGTTGCCTGGAGGACCTCAGCGTGCTCCTGGGCTCCCCGTTTCGAACCAGGCAGTGGTAAATTTGGAGACTGAAGGTCAAGATGTTAATGTGCCTCGGGGCTGCCGTCCGACCGCACGGGTGCTGCCTCCTCCAGCTTTAGCCAGAGTCTCGTGACGTTGGGGCTTTCCTTGAAAGCCAGCTCTTGGAACCAGCTAATTAGCTAGGAATCTGCACGTTCATCAAAGAAGTTCTTCCTCAGCATTTAACTTTAAAAAAAAAAAAAAGTTTTTCATTTCCTGCGATTATGCAGAAAAGTTTCATGTCCTTTAAAGACCCAAAAGAAAACTGCAAAAACTGTAAAAATAAACCCCCTTTTAAATCTGAGAGCTTGACTCCAATTCTGTGGTGATTGCACAAGAGCTGGTCGGTGTTTTTTATCCGTCAATTCAGAGGTAAAGCAAAGTTGTTTGTCAAAGGGAGGATTGTGCAAACAGGATGATTTCCTTATGATTTTTGCATTTTCAGGGGTCCTTTTTTATTTCTCAAGATCATTTTTCTCTTTGGGCTTTTGTGAGTTTTCTTGCCAACTGCCGCTTTCTCTGTTTTCCCCCATAAATTAAAATTGTTTTCAAAATACAAATTTAATGACGAGGGATGCCTTTTTTCCAGTAAGCTTAAAAGGAGTTTAACAAAAAAAAAAACCATAGTTCCACAGAAATTTTTCACAGTGCTACGCCCACTGCTTTAAAAACTAACGGTATCAAATGGCTACTGATGTTTTTATGGATTTTTTTTACTATTCCTAATTTAGACATCTGTCATAAAGAAGCACTTGCTCTTCTCCTCGTTCTTGGTGGCCAGACTGGTCCTTGGCCAGCAAGTGCTTTGGGGTGCAGCTGGCCCAGCATTGGCCCTGCTCTAGTGCAGGGATGGTTTCTTCCAAGGACCTATCCTATAAAAGGACTTCTGTGACCAGCTGTCATAAGCTAAACTTCTCCCAATATTATTTCTTCCAGCCCTTGCGCCCTTCCATCAGCGCCGGAATATCTGCCAGTGGCAGGACTGCGTTCTTATCGTGCTTTCTGATTACATCCATGCCCTATCCTGGTGGTCAGGGGGGTGGTGGGAACCCAGGTGCTCCAGGACCCACCACTGCTCATCCACGCTGAAAGACTCCAGCCTCCTCTGGGATCTTTAATTCTTCATGCTCAAGATGGCAAAATGGGCAGGATGGGGTGGGTTTTACTCCTTTGGGGTGTTCTGAGGTTATTTTATTACAAAAGAAGCTTGAGTGAGATCTCACTGAAACCTTGCTCTGAAAAAACAGTTATCCCTCGGGTCATCACTTACCTTTGTTAGAGTACGAAGCAACGGCTTGGGTCTGCTCAGAGGACTCCCTGGAGACTCGCCGGCCTGGTTGTAACAAAGAAAAACATCTCAGCACCTTGAAAAGCGTGGAGGTGCCCGGAGTGGAGGTGGATTAAACCTGTGCCTTTGCTCAGCAGCCAAGTAAGTAACAACACAAGAAGCCCGACCCCCATTCTCTGGCTTGGAAGCCCAATTGCTGGTGGTCCAGGGACCCCTGGCCCCACTCCACAGGGATGCTCCAGCCTGGGGAAGGGCTGGAGTGGGTGCTGATGCTCGGGATGGGGGTGTTAGGGTGCTTGGACCAGTGGGTGATAGTTGGAGAGGTGGGTGGGAGGGAAGGGCAGCACGGGGAGCTTGGAGGAGATGTGGTCCTTCAGCAGTAGCACGGTGTGGTTCTCAGCATCTCATCCCCATCTCCATCTCTTCCTCCTGTGCTCAGTGGTGCCGCTGGGCCCGGGGTCCTCGGGGCAGAGGGAGGTTTGGGGAGCATCTCTTGTGCCCAGGGAGTTGCCCAGCAGCATGAATCTCCTCCCCCGGGCTGTGCGGACAGGTAGCCAGGATGGCCAGCAAATGCCAGGTGACACCGAGCTTGAGCTCCCACCGGCTCTGGATGCTCCACCCTTGCCTGGAGGTGGGATGGATGTTGGCCAGGAGGCCAGGGCCATCTCTCCCTCTTTTTTCAGGGTGCAATGGGATGGCTGTCCTGCCAGCTACCAGAGACCCCGCGCAAAGAACCTGGTTTTCCTGGCTCATCCTGGAGGCTGGATAGCAGCTGTACCTCGTGGTGGTGACGAGGTTCAGGCCCGTGAACCAGGGGATCTCATGGTGGTGGCATGGGGGCTGCAGCCTCTTTGCCTCGGTGGGGTTGGGGTGAGGCTTATTTAATACTGTTTGTAAATATTGCGGCCACACCAGCTGCTGGGTGGTGTCAAGACCCTTCACCAAGATGCTAACACCACCGATTAAAGGGGAATTTATTAACCCCTGCGGTGCTAGAGGAGTGAGAGCTCTGCCTGCTCCTCCGGTGTCTGAATTCCTTAGTAATCCTCACGGGGATTCAAATCATGCCTGGGGTAGAGCTGCAAGGGAAGGTTTCCCGTATCCATACTAAATATTCCTGCCACTAGCTGGGGGTGGCAAATGACTGATACCGTCCTCTCACTCGCAGTGGAGGCTCTGGCTTGTCCTCTGCAGCTCCAGTTGCAGACCCTCTTGAGCGTGACGAGGGAGGGAGAGAGGGTTGAATATTTTTCTGCTTCCCGGAGTGGGGGCTTTTGTTATCTTGTGTCTGAGACTGGGTTGTGTTTGTTTTTTTTTTTTTAAAAAAAATACACCAAACCCAACCCAAAGTTGTATCTTGCCATGAAATATTGCTTGCTCACAGTCTGTGAGCACCATCCAGCCCCAGCTGGTTTTAGAGAGGTTTGGATGAGGGCTGTGATCAAGCATCGTCATGGCTTTTGTGTAGAATCATAGAATGGTTTGGGTTGGAAGGGGCCTTAAACATCATCAAATTCCAACCCCCCTGCCCTGGGCAGGGACACCTCCCACCAGAGCAGGTTGCTCAAAGCCCCATCCAGCCTGGCCTTGAACCCCTCCAGGGATGGTTTTAGAGAGGTTTGGGTCAGGGCTGCGATCAAGCATCGTCATGGCTTTTGTGTACCGCGGTTGCTTGGAAGCAAAGCTGCTGGTTAGAATAACTAGGATCTGCTCTTTGGCACCCTGAGAACTAAGGATTTGCCCTCCTGTCCTTTGCCTTTCTGTGCGAGACACCACATCAGGCTTAGACAGCTGGGAAACCCAGTCAGATGGTCTGGTTCCCTTCCCTGAGAGCTACTCTGTCCTGTTGCACCACTGTCCTGCAGCCAGGGGTAACCCCCTCAGAGGTCCCCTCTGGATGCTTTCAGGGCAGAGGGGTGAGGAACTGGCAGGGGAACCTTCAAGATGAGCAGCCAGGTGGTTCCCGGATAGCAATCACACCTGCCTTGTGCCCAGCAATCTCTGGGCTGGGGAGATGAAGACGGGACTGGTGGAGAGCTGGGTTGAAGCCCCAAAGGTTTCCCACACGCCTCTGCTGAAGCTGTGTGAGTGGTGGGGAAGCTCCTCTGGAAGCTCCATCCGCCACCCGAGCCATTTGGGGCACTGAATTTCCCCCACCATCAGCTGGCTGTGGGACGCAAGAGCTTGGTGCACCTGAAATGTGCACCGAGCTCCTTGGCAGCTTGCAGGAGAGTCCCCTGCAGATGGGCTCCCGATGTGCCACGGGGCAGAGGAGGGCATGGAGGGGATGCTTCCCGTGGCATGCCTCCACCCAAGCTCCGCAAAGCACTGGAAAGGGATGGGTTGTCTCAAGCAAGTTGCTTGAGAGGGGCTCTCAAGTTGCTGGAGGGGCACGGTTGGGTGCTAAAAGCTTGCAAATGGGTTTTGTGTGCTGTGGTTGGTTTATGGGTGGAGGTGACATACCGTTCAGGTCTCTCCCCTGAGGAGGTGGCAGTGTTCTGCTGTTTCCGTTTCCATCGTCCTGCAAACCTGTGAAAATACGAAGGTGAGATGATTGGGCAGGGTGTCCTTCCTGGAGTGAGGTTCTGTGTTGCCTGGAGGCCAAGCAAAAAAGCTTTCACGGCCAAAAGCTTTCATGTAACCCATCGTTCCAGCTGAACCTAGGCGCCGTTGGGGGCCACCTTCCCTGTCCCGTCTGCAGCGCTTGTTGCAGCCCCTGTTGCTAGACCATAAAGTGTCAGGAGGAAGAAAGTATGATAGTCCACGTCTAAGTTGCTTCCCTAGGGCTTGCTTGTATTTGGGTAGGTGCTGGATGCCCTCTTAGATGAAGCATGAACAGAACTTCTGCGTTAGCTCTGCCTAGCCTTGTTTGCCTGGAACTGGTTGGCTGAAAATCTAGCTTTTCCCCAAAGGTTTCAGAGTTGGAATACTCCCTTTTCTCCTTTTACTTCTGCAGGGAGGGTCCCCTTACAGTTGCCGTAGCTTTTTGGAAGTTCCCCTGAAGAATAGGAGCCGGGCCAGGGAGACTGTCCCAAACTGTAGCTATAAATGGCTCAGGGTAGTCATCCTTGGAGACAAAGCCTAGACACGCTTCAAACAAAACAGCTTTGCCCCTGCGCTGGGTGGTAGTAGGTGCTGGTCTGGGGGGAAACTGCCCAGCTCTCGCCTTTGTAGAGCCCGGAGAGCCCGTGGAGGCATCTCAGGGCCATCGTAGGACACGGCAAGGTGCACCCAGGCTCCTCAGATCCGTGTCCCCTCCTCCTCCTCTACACCCTGGGAGCCGCGCAGCAAAGGCATGCTGGGCTTTTAGTGAAAAACAAACAAACAAACAAAAAACAACCCCCCAAAAAAGTTAGAAGTTTGGGGTGGAAAGGAGGTGGAAAGGAAAAGAGGAAAAAAAAAGAGAGCTGGGGGGTGGAGGGGGAGAAGCCCAAACCCTGTTCTGGAGCTGCTGCTTCTCTCGGGGGGCTGCATCCCTCCCTTTCCCTGGCACCCGCGGCGGGAGGGACGTTACCTGCGCCTCGGCCGCCGGCCGCCAGCCGCCCCCTCTGCCCTCTCTGCTTGCCCCCTGCCTCCTCGGGGCGGACGATGAGCAGCAAATTAATCGTTAGCGCGCCGGGGTCTGCCTTAAAGTCCATGGTACCCATCAGAGCATGGCCAGGGCGCCGCTCCTCCGGCGGAGCTGCCGCCGCTGCTGTGAGCTGCCGTGTTTATTTTCCACCCTTGGAAAGGCAAGTTT
>QJSC01004037.1:51724-93735 GCA_003697955.1 Calidris pygmaea
GCTTCCCTGACCCCCTGGATGGTGCCCGCAGCATCCCTGCCAAGGGGGCGAGTGTCAGTGATGGGACGTTGCACGTAGACCCCAGTAACACAGCGAGAGCCCTGTGCTGGGGGTGGGCAATATAGTTACTGGGGTCCAGGTGCTGGTTTTGCTCTTCAGTTCCTCCATCGAAGTGGTTTCAGGTTTGGGGGTCCCTGTTCTGGCTGTAAGGAGGTCGCTGGAGGTGGTGAAGCCCGGTGAGGAGGAGGAGGGAGGGACAGATGCACGCTGAGAGGCGCAGGGTGCTGCCAGCCAGGCTTTCCAAGCCATCTGGGGTTTGCCCGTCTCCGGTTCAGGTCCCTGAGATTTATGGCTGGAGTGACTTTCTAATCACACTTTTGCCATCTGCCCGCTGGCCTTTAGCATCTCCCTCTCACCTGTCACCCAGCCCTGCCTGCTCCTGCCCGCGCCACCGGCGAGGAGCACCCTTTCCTCCCCGCTGCCCCAGTCACTCCTCCGAGGTGCAGCCCTTGGTCCTGCAGGTCCCTTCTTCTCCCTTGTCTTCCCGGGTGGGACGCTCTGATCTCCTGATCTGCTCATCAGCACGGCTGAATCCTAACTCCGGTGTCGCCCACAGGTCCTGCACCAAACTCTGCTCCGGGCAATGCATCTTCCCACTGATCCTCTTCACTCTGCTGCTGCCTCCCGTTGATGGTGATTTCCCTCCATGTCCTCCAGCAAAGCAGCTCTTTCCTCCTCCAGGTCTGCTTTTAACGTCCTTCCCCTCCAGCTCTGGAAAGGTGATGGCTCAGTGACAGCAAGAAGGAGTAAAATCTGCCTGGGGACATTGGTAGGAGAAGGTTTCAGTGGTGCAACCACGAGAACATGAGCTGAACTGGGTGCAGGCACCCACACGAATGGTGCGGTGGCACCAGCTGATGTTCAGCTGATGCCTTTCTTCCCTGGCAGCTCTGAGCTGGAGCCTCCACAGCCAAGCACATGGAGGTTGCTGCTGGCACTTTTCCTTCCTGGCAGGCTGGAAAAATTAGTAGTGTCTTATTTTAATTCTCTGACCGGAGAGATGGCCGCTCCCAGCCCGGTGGCCCACAGGGTGCAGAGCTGCAGGGCTCTTTCCACCGACGTCCTCAGCTGCGCTCAGCCAAAATGTGTTCCCAGCACAATGAAAGCCTCTGTAGGACGTTTCTGCTTCCCTGGGAATAACGATCGTCAGGAAGGACGGGGCTTTGAGCAACCTGGTCTGGTGGGAGGTGTCCCTGCCCAGGGCAGGGGGGTTGGGAGTTGATGATCTTTAAGATCCCTTCCAACCCAAACCATTCTATGATTCTATGGTAAGGTAGTTGTTTTTGGAGGGCTCTTTTGCATTTTCTTTTCTCCTATTTTTTTTTTTTTTCTCCCAAGAAAAACATACCTTGAGAGTGGAAAGGGAAGGTTTCTCATGGGGTTTTTCTGATGGTGCCGTGAGCAGGAAGGCAAAGGCTTCGCTTGAGGTGGGTGCTCCCTGCAGACAAGAAACCTTGTCCAAGAGGTTTCCATAGCCATGCCATTGCTTATGCATAGGAAGCCTGTCGCTGGCCTGAGACAAGGTCATGACCAGCAACGTCTGTCTGTGTGCCAGGGTATTTTTGAAGCTCAAAAAAAATTTGCGTTTTGAGGAGGGAAATGAGAAAGCCTTCTATTGCTGTGTTGATTTTAAAATAAAGGCAGCCCTTTGAATTTGCTGCAGGATTTGAAATGTTCGCCTAAGTCCCAGGGAGATGAATTAATGGCCAGAGAACAAGAGAAGCTATCAGAGTGGCATGATTACATGTATTTACCACACGGCTGTCATTTCTCCAGGGGTGATCCGGGGGAGAGAGAGACCGTACAAATGTAGAGCAAGAATTAGGTTATTTGAATCCCATTGGGCAGAAAGGAAAATTGCAGGCTGCGTTCCCCAAGAAAGCGTTTTAACTCTTCTGCAGGTGTTTTGCCTTCGCTGCGGTCCGTAAAGGCTCCAGCAGAAGGTGTGGTGGGAAGACGCCCTGCCTCCACCGCACCGAAAGGTGGCTGCTGGAGACTTCGGTCCTGGCAAGGGCCATGGTTGAGGGTGCCCAAAAGCTTTTCCAAGACCGTTGTAGATGTCTGCACCTGGAAAAAATGCTAGGGCTGCCCTTCTCCTTGGTGCAGAGACACAGGGAATGTTCTCCTGACCTTCTCTAGCTGTCCACCCTGGGGGAGATGGCTTACACCTTGGTGGTCCAGGGTCTTCTACACTGTTTGGAGAGGAAGCCTGGGCATGTAACGCCAGTGGGGGCAACGCCAATGTCATCTAAAGATGAATGCCAGTTTGGAACAATCAAGCCTTTGATGATGACACCTTTGGTAATTGGCTAGTACTCATGGCTTTAAAACTTCATCATGCCTTTTGTTTGATGCTGACTGGTTCCTGTGTTACAACAAACAATACCCTTGTTTCTCCCACCTGTGCCGTCCAAGAAGCCATTAGCAGTAGCCACCTCTGAGCTCTTGGCCCCTTTGTGCAGGACTTGTTCCCCGTTGCTGCTCCTCCTCCTCTGTGCCCCTGTAAGCCCTACTGTACCCCTTTTGAGATGGGGGACCAGGGCTGGACCTGCTGCTGTCTCGTTCTCCCTGCCCTTCTCATTAAGGTCCCGTCCCAGCATCAGCTTTGCTTTGTTCGCCCGCCACCGAGCGGGTATTTTCACAGAACTCTCCACCACGACTCCCAAATTCTGTCTTCCAGTTCAGAATAGCTAATTTAGAGCCCATTATCGTGTGCGTATATATTTGGAGTTCGTTGTGGTTTTTTTTCTTCTTTCCCGGGCATTACTTTGCATTTGCAGTCATTGAATCTCAGCTGCCCTTTTCTCTCTCCCAATTGCCAGTTAACTTTGGAGCGCCGGGACGCGTTCCTGTTGTATCACGCGTTACAATTGCGCTCTGATGAGTTTTAATCCACTCTTTTGGCCTGCCTGTCCTTTCTCCCTCCCTCCCTCCCTCCAGCAGAGCTGCGAGACGCTGCACTTCTTCTCCCTCCCAGCGGCTTCCAAACCACAGATTGCTCAGGCGCTCTCTTCGTTCTGCAGCTTCTGCTGTGTCAGCAGCTGTGCTTTATGATTTAAGACGGCAGCAGAACTTTCCACTGAACTATAAACCCCTGTATTCAGTTTCTTGGTATCCACACAACCGGGAAGCTAATTGACGGCTGGGGCTAGTCCTGCGAGGAGAGGTCAGAACGTATTTAGATTGCAGGGAGACAATGGAGGTTGGTGCAGAACTGAGTTGAAGGCACAGCCCCGAGGAAGAGGATGGCGGGGAGTGATGCTTTGAAGCTGGAGTCTACCTGCCTTGGGGAAATAGCTGTCCCCGGGCAGGAGACCCTCTGGCAGGAGGTGATGCATCTCGGATGGCATTGCTGGTCCATGGAAGCCAAGCCTGGCTGGCCCCTGGCTAGTGATAGGGCACAGCCGTCGAGAGTGTGTGGACACCCTTGCCCTGGCTGCCTGCGCAGGGATGCTGGCAGCAGCTGTATGATGAGCATGGAGCTGGACGCGGAGCGGAGCTGTGGCTCAGGGAACGTGAGCGTCACATCTCTCATCTCTGCGCTCAGAGAGAAGGCTGCAAATATTTCTGCAGGTTTCCACCACTTTTCCCTTTTTCCAGCGAAAAACCACTCTGCCGTGACGGTCGCTGCCCTTCCTTCCTTTGTTTCTTGCTTTCAGCAGCTGAAGATTCAGCAGAAGTTTTTGCTAAGGTTTCCTAAAGATGAAAAATACTGCCGTTGGTGCCTGGGTGGCCTGGTGTCCTCAGCCACTTGGGGTGGCTTTGGCAGGGTGCTCCTGCTCCCCTGCCGCGGTGGCAGCTGGATGGGGCTCTGCCAGCAGCACCGGCAGCCAACGGCAGGGCTGCCCCTGTCCCCAGCACGCAGGGCTGCTGGAGGGAGGGAAGGAGGGGGCTGTCGGCAGGACATTTGCCACCAGAGGTTGCCAGAGCTGAAGAGCTAAGCTGCCTCATCTGTCCGGGCATGGATCTGCTGACCTTCAGCCCGCTGCTTGGCTTACGTTTTGTTGCTGGCCTTTCTAGATGAGGAGAGCGGTTCTAGCTGGGCTGCCTGTGGTCATTGAGGCATTAATCCTTTTATAATCTTCAAATCACTCATCCTTTGAAGGCAGTGAGGGCAAGTGTGACGGACCCCTTCCCCTCTGACCTCGCTGGGAGGCCAGTGAGGTCTCCTGCCTTCCACTGGTTGCTGGAAGAGGTTTTGTCCTCTCCCAACCACCGTGAGACCAGCTCTAGAAAGGGCTCATTCAGCTTTTCCAGGGACAGGAAAGGCCCTTGGGTACCCTGCAGAGGGTTTAGGGATCGTTTGTGAAGGTGTGCCGGTAACCTGAATTATGCATTAGCCATGCCCTTGGGCGACGTGCTTTATTGTCAACCACTTACCATAAAATTGCCCTCAGACAAGCTCGATTAATGAATTAATGCAAAATGCGCCTGAGATGGGTAGTATGGTTACAAATGTTTTAAGGGACATAGGTGAAGAAATGAGGAGGGGACGGGCAGAAAGCATGGGCTATCTCCTTTCACCAGTATTAAATATGAAGGGCGTCCCTGTCCCCTGAGCAGACTGGCTCTCTTGATATACCCCTCCTCTGAAACTCAGGCTCTTGTGCTGTGCAAGTCTGGTGGAGATTGCATAGCTGTTCTTTCCGAGAGTCCTCTAGAATACCCAGGCAGGTTTATTTTTTTTTTTTTTCCCTGGAAGGCTATTTCTGGTTTATTCAGGAGGGAGCTTTGCCCCTTCTAATTAAATAAGCAGCATGTCACTTCCTGGGAGATGCAGAAGGTGCTTTGCTAGACCAAGCATCGTCTTTTACATTCCACCAACATCTCTCTGCTGCAGTGATGAGCAAAGCCCCTTCTTCTTGTTGACCCAGTAAACAAATGAGTTATCTCCTCTGCCCAGTCAACCCGGTATTTTCTAATACAATGACAAGCGTAAATGGAAAGCAAGTTTGGAAAAATACGTGCAGCTCAGTATGAGTACTGATGTTTGGGGGAAAACAGACACTGTAGGAATCAACCCTTCTGGAGTGACAGTGGCCCTGGGGGGACTAAACACCACAACTTTCCTTCCTGAGACACCAGGGTGGGACTGTTGCTCCTTGGGAGCTTTGTCTGCAGATGGGCAAGCCCCCTGGTTGTGTGTGGCTGGAGTTAGAGCTGAAGGACCTGAATGGTCATTTGGAGGCAAGGTCATGAAACAGTTCTCGTTGGGGTTACTTCTTCTTAAACCAAGGTGCCAGGATGCTGTGGAAGGAGCTGGGTGCTCTACATGATGGTCATGAACACCTGAGCTATTGGATGAGTTGATGACACACCAGTGGCAACAGAAGGAAGTATGCTGATGAGTTGGTGAAGCTATTGAAGAAGCTGTTGTCTTGTCTTTGAGATGGTCTATGCATATTTGCTGCTGGTGGAACACACCACAGTGTCAGTAGTAAGGGCTGAACAGTTTGAATTTTTTGTGAGACCTCTGGAGGAATAACCTTGGTGTTTCTCTTGGAACTATGTCTACCAAAAAAAGTGATCTCAGGTGCCCTTGAATGAAGAATCTGGTGCTTGTCAGGACAGAATGAGGTGTGACGATGCCAATAGGAGATGCATAAACTTAATTCAGGGCAAGGCAGGCCTGTTCTTGCTACATAGGGGTCCTTGAACCAGGAGTGCTGCTGATTCCATGTATTCCCAGGACGAGGAGTGATGTGAAGGAGGTCTTCTATGTCCCAGACAATACGGAAAGCTGGCTGGCAGGAAGAATGTGTCCACAGGGAGGCAAGACTATTTCTTCCACATGTAAACTTGTATTTTTTTGGCCAAGGACCAGAAGGTAAGTGCTGCCTGGAGCTGCCCCTTCCTTTGCATTACCCTGAGGGCAGGGATGCTGTTCATGGGCCAGGAGGCAAGGCGTGGGTTTGCTCTATCAAGCTGGCATGGATGGCATTCTCCTTTACCGCATCCCCTGCCCTCCCCAAGGGCTGTACCTCCTCTCAGCCTGACTGTGTCACTGCCATTCCCACCCAAAACGCCACATCATTTTTGCACGGGCCAAGCCTTTACCCTTTTCCAGGTATTTTGCTACCGGCTTGGAAGAGCCAGTGGCCCCGTTCCCCATGTCGGAGCCCCGAGGTGTGCCGAGGAACCAGACACCCTCTTGCTCCTCATTGCCCTTCCAAGAGGAGGTAGAAGATGAACCTGACAGCCTGCCGCTCCGGCACGGCCACTGCGCCCGGCTGGAATGAGCATCCCAAGGTTGCCATGGAGATGCCTGATGGGCATCTCTAACTTTTCCAGAGAGCTGGCAGGATGCCGGGGCATCCTAAGCAATGTTAGCAGTGCTGAAATAGATCCCCTCTGCTCCGGGCAGCCAAAAAGTAGTCAGGAAAGACCCCTCCACTCGGGAAGGAATGAGCTCACCTCTGGAGCTGGGCTGTCTGTCTTGTCTAGTCACTGCTCCCACCTCCACATGAGCTGTTGGAAATAGGAGAAAACGTTATTAGACTCCTTCCTCCAGCAGCTGACCAAAAATCACATTATGCTGTTCTCTCTGCTTGCACGATTTTGGGAAGCTGATTGCCAAATGGCAGGATGCTGTGGGGTCTGGCACGGTGCTTTGTTTGGAGAAGGCAAAAGTTGTCTTAATTAAGAAATGAGAGAAAAAAGGGGGTAGGGCGGCACAGTCAGTGGCACAGCATATCGACCTGAACACTGGAGCCAGGCCTGAAGGGTTAAAACAACCCAGAAAGCCTCAGAGGGTCCCTCAGGGTAGCTCCCGAGCAGCCTCGAGTAATGAATTTTCACTTCTGTGCTTTCATTATCATTGTTCTTAGCTGGAGATTTACCATTTGTCCCCCTTAGCTCTGCGGCACATTATTGGTGTCATTGAGACAGTTGCAAGGACAGTGCCGTTGGCTTCGCTTTCCTTTCGGAAGCGTGACGGGCTCCATTCCTGCAGGCTCCTGGAAGCATTACCCCAGGAAGGATGCTCTGCTTTGCCTTCGCTCTCCCCCTGGCTCCTTCTCGGGGAAGTCCCAGGTTTGCCATAGTGCTGGAACAGCCGCTGTGCTCAGCAAAGCCCATCATTTGGTTCTTTCGAAGATGAGCTGGTGACTACCAACCCCTCTCCCTTCCCCCTTAATCCAGCCAAGCACAGTTACAATTATTACAGGCAAGAGTGCTGAGGTTCACTGCAGCCAGACTGGGTGGGAAGGAGCATCAGTCACTTCATTGCTAGCTAGTTTAGTCCTTTTTTATTTCCCTTCTCCCAGAAATATTTTACCATATCATATAAAATATCTACGTACTTCTAGAGAGGTAAAAGAAAAGCAAATCCAGAAGTGAGCTACAGCGTTGTACTGGAACACAAGCGGCAAAGCTTTGTGGTACCACAGCATCACTTCCAAATCAAATACCTTTTTAAATCATTCCTGCTATTTATTAGTTCCCTGGAAATTATGGAACCGGGGAAGCAAAACTGGTAACTTGTGTATAAAACACTGATAAAACACCACTTGGGGTTTATCCCTCCTGTTTGGTAAGTTCAGTGAAAGCTGTTTTATTTTTCCCGAGACTCCTAGAAGGTGGAAAAGCAGGGGAGGGAAGGCAGTGTCCTCCACGAACCCAGCCTTCCCAGTGTGCTATACTTCAGGTTGCATTTTTAGACACCAGTGCCAACCTCCTCTACTCCCAGTGCTGGTCCCACAGCTGACTTACTGAGATCATAGGCTTTGCCTTCGTCCACGCTTCTACAGCAGAAGAGCCTGCAAGGATAACACAACTGTCAGTCTGCAGTCCTCGAGCAAGCCTGCCACCCTCCTGGAAGTGAGTAGTTCTCCCTCAAATCTGTGTTTTGCTTCTTTCACAGGGTTTTTTCTCACAGAGCGGCTCTGGGCAGCATCTTCTCCCTTCTCCCTGCCCTGCAGCTCAGGGCTGCCCTGGGAGCCGCTGCCTTTGGGCTGAGGGCAGGTTCCTGCTCTGCTCATCCGTGTCCCTGTCTCCTTCAGGGTTATTCAAGCAAAAGGAGACCCAACCCCTGTGACCAACCCCCCCAGTAGAGCTGAGGAAATGAGGTTGAAGGAGGGAAAACATCACTTTGCTGAAGAGACACAACATCTTCATCACTCCGAGGGTATTATTTAAACAGACATCCATAAAACCCCGGTGAGATAAGGGCTGCTGGGTGTTGCACGTGAGGGCTGGGGCACCTCGTGTTTGGACTTTGCACCCGAAGGGTTTGCAGCGGTAAATCCCGGCGCCGTGGGGCTGCCGGGGCAGAGCTCCGGTTGGCGGTGGCACCCCCGGTCCCCGGTGGTCCCGCTGCCCGTGTCAGCCTTCCCCACTCGCCCAGCAAATGTCAGCGGATTCAAATGGCTGGCGGCGCCCGCGGGCAGCCAGCTCTTTGCTCTTTCCATGGGCGCTGGGTCAGATGACAGAACCCCCTCCTCTCCTCCCTCCCTGAGTATTATTATCATTATTTATTTGTATGCTGGCAGTGCCTAGGAACATTCCCCCCTCCCTCCCCGCCGCCCCCCTGGACCAGGAGCCTTTCGTGGAGCACAGGTCGGGACACACATCGGGACACACAGCCTGCCCTGGCGATAACGCCGCCTCCCCACCCTCCTCATCCCCTTGGCTTCCACGTCATCGTGGAGGTAGCGCCCAGCCACCGCCATTAATTCTGCTTAATTTGCTGGGCCGAAACGGTGGGGAGCTGGATGCTCCTCGGGGCCGTGTGGTAGAGCAGCCTGGGAGCCGTGCGGAGCTCCGGCGGGCAGCACGGCATCGTGACCGGGGGGCTAATGCAAGCCCAAGAACATCCCCAGAACAGCGGGGCTGTGCGAATCCCCCGGTTTGGTTAAAACAGCAGGTCTCCAATTAAGCATAAGGGGAAGGAACTGGTTCCCTGGGTTTTGCTCCGCCAGACCAGCTGTCTCAATTAACTGGCTCCCCTTACAGTGTTTTTTCAACTGTACAGAGATGAGCCAAGGACACATGAAGGTAATGTGAGCTGGGAAGATTCCCCGAGCGCCAGGAAGTTGGAGCGCGGCTCCCCCCTGCCCTGCCTCTCCTCTTTATGGACGGGCACAGCCCGGCTGTGGCAGAAGTTCAGCCTCTCTCACATGCTCGGGGCTCTCTTAAGGCTCCCAAACCAAGGCATCATCACCCAAACCAAGGCATCATCACCCAAACCAAGGCATCATCCCCAAACCAAGGCATCATCACCCAAACCAAAGCATCATTGCCCAAACTAAGGCGTCATTGCCCCAACCAAGGCATCATTGCCCAAACTAAGGCATCATTGCCTCATCCAAGGCATCATCACCCAAACCAAAGCATCATCTCCCCATCCAAGGCATCATCGCCCCATCCAAGGCATCGCCACATACAAGGCATCATCACCCAAATGAAGGTGTCATCCACCATCCAAGACGTCATCCCCCATCCAAGGCATCATCACACCAACCAAGGCATCATTACACCAACCAAGGCATCATTGCCCCAACCAAGGCATCATCTCTCAAACCGAGGCATCATCCCCCAAACCATGGCATCATCACCCTAATCAAGACATCATCCCCCATCCAAGGCATTGCCCCATCCAAGGCATCATTGCCCAAACCAAGGTATCATTGCCCAAACCAAGGCATCATCGCTCCAACCAAGGCATCATCGCCCCCACCAAGGCAACATCCCCCATCCAAGACATCATCCCCCAAATCAAGGCATCGTTGCCCCAAACCAATGCATTGTTGCCCCAAACCCAGGCATCATTGCCCAGCCCCTGCTGCGCCACTCCCACAGGGGACATTTTGAGCAATTGCTGCTCTCGGTGAAAACAACCCCCAAACAACCTCATGGTTTATGGGCGATGGTGCAAAACCTCTAATTTGATGGTGGCGGGGGGGAGAACACCCAAGGGATGCCCACTGCTGATCTGCACACGTGGCTTCTCTCCTGCAGCCAGGCTGCAAGACCCAGCTCCACATCCCGTGTCCCCAGCCCTGAGGGGATGATGGGCTGTGGCAGTGGCATTTCCCCACCAGCTCCTTCCCCCTTTTTGGGAGAGGCTGGCTGGGTGCAGGAGGTGCTGTCTGCCCCTCCTATGGTTACCTCTCTCCTCTTCCTCCTGCAGCCCTGGCCCTGTGCCCCACTCTGCCATTTTCTGCCTCTCCTGCCCTCCTTTTAGGGGCAAACCAGCAGCAGCAGATGCTTCCCGGGACCTCTGGGCCGCCGTGGCAGCAGGACGAAGTTGCATCAGCGATGACCAGCAAGAGAAGGGAATTATTGGGTGGTAACAAGACTTTTGAGGGTCTGCTTGAGGTCCTGCCATCCCCCGGCCATTCAGCTTTGGTCATGGCTCCTGTCCCACAGCTACCCCGAGCCTGATGCTCACTCTGGAGCAGGAGCAGTATCATCCGCAGCAGATGGAGGTGCCAGGGGGCACCACCACGAGCCAGCCAGCCGGAGATTTTGGGACCGTTCAGCCTTAACCCCTGCCATGCCAGCAACTGCTCCGGCTTCACCCCCCTCCTGGGTTGCACTCTGGCCTGCCCAGGTGGCCGGGTGGACATCATGTGAGGCAAGGAGCCGGGGGCTGACAGTGGCCCTGGGCCAAGTCGTTATGACCATCTGCTCTGCGCTGTGCCAGGCTGACGGCTGCTGTAAAGAGCGTGCGTGCCGCGGAGCCCCGGGGATCTGGAGGTAACAGGAGCCGAAGGACTTCAGAGAGGAGCTGACTCTGTCTTTTCAGCTCTGCCTCGTGTATATTTATCTCTACGTTACAAATAGAGAGCCCTGGCTGAGGTGGCTGGTCATCGCTGAGCTGTGCCGGGCCATGCTGAGCTGGCTTCCAGCGTCCCCACGCCTTTGACTCCATCTAGCCTTGGTGGGGTGTGGAGCAACCACGTCCCACCAAGCTCGTAGGGCAGCGGCTAGCAAGGCAGGAGGTCGGGATCATGGGTTTTGGTGGGTTTTGGTGCCTGTTTGCAAAAGGGGATGCCGGGGGTCCCTGCCTGCTCACGGCCAGGAGCCACGAGGCACGCTGTGATGGTGAGAAAGAGGGGGGAGAGCAGGAGCCACCCCCCAATCCTCTCGCTTACCGAGTGCCCCGGTCAGAAATGGGACTTTTATCTAAAATACACAGCTGGGCAACGCAGAAGAAAAGCCAGAATGGGCTTTTGCTCAGCGCTACAGAGCGGCCACCAAAGGCCTGACTCCGCATTTTGATTTCAGCCAAAGAAATTAATGCACCTCCGGTGCGAGGCTTTCTCCGAACTCGGTTTTGATGTTTCAAGAAAATGTGTTATCGCAGGCAGAAAGGACTGAATGAGGGCTGCTGGGGCATTGTGCACCCAGGGACACGGTGCAGCAAAGGGGCTCTGCTTTGGGACCCCCATTATTAGCCAATTTTCTAATATTCTGCCTTTGAATCCTCCCCCTCTCCTTTCCTCGTAACTCATAAAATGCATCAGGCTATTCCTCGCTCGGTGGAAAGCGATTTTTTTTTTCTTTGTGAGCCAACTTGGACAAACGTCAGGACCTGCTTAAGGCTGGTTCTGGTCAGACTGAGCTTCAAAGGGAGATTAATTTCAACCAAGCTTCACAGTCTTTCATGAATTGGCTTAAAAACAAGGATTATCAAAATGCGTCAACATTGAAACAAACCACTTAAAAATAAGCGGGCACTTATGATACCTGAATTTAGGGTACCAGAAATGTGAAAGTGGGAAGAAATGGGAGGTGATGGTGGCTCCTTGCCATGTTCCCTAAACCTAACAAAGTCTCTTATTTCCATCCCAAAAGCACAGCGAGAGTCAAAGGAAAAGAAACCTGAATCTACTTGACTTAAAGGTCACGCGACTTAGTGTCATGGTATTTGAGGGTCTCGTGATTGTTTTTTTTTTCAAATGTTAGTACCCCAAGCCCTGCATTGGGAAATTCACTGCCAGTGGTTATCAGCTATGACTTGAAGACTCAGGTTGTCTCTAATCTGCTTTAACAGAGGTTTGACCGATGACAAGAAGTTACCAAGTTACCTGTAGGAAAGGTCTTTTATACAAGGCCCATGAGAAAGTATGAAACTGGAGAATTATTTTTCTGAATTCCTATAACATTTCTGCTATATGCAGCCCAGAAGTGTTTAGTTTTTTAGGATTTTAGCAGCTAAAGTCCCAATTTCACCTCAGGTTTTTGTGCTTGGGGATCTCAGCGCACCTCAGAGAGGTCACCTGAGCTCCTGTCCACATCTCGGAGAGTGAGGACCAAGGTCTGGGGGCTGAAGCATCTTGTGAACTCGCTGCAGAGCTGAGGTTAGAGGCACATTACGCTTTACTACTTGATTTTCTGAGCCTGCCTCTTTTCCCCCTTTCCCCAGCCCTGAATTTTACCTGCATGTCATCTTGAAGGTGTTGGTTGAAATATTTCATATTTGGTTTATATGTAATGCTGAACAAGGGCACAGGCCAGCTCTTAAAAGGTCAGCTTTATATAAATGTATAATGCATATGTATAAAATATATCATTTTAGAATAAATTCCAAACCACTGTAAAACACGGGATGGCTTTTTTTAGGGTAACCCATTTTAGTGCTAGGTCAGAGGACCCCTGGACGCTCTATATTTTGATTTATAGGATTTTTCAGGCCGGGTGTTGCTAGCAAGAGGTCAAAAAAGAATTTGAAATTGTTGGTGCTTGAGCGGTGCCTTGGGCTGTCTGACCCCAGTGGCCCTCACAGGCTGCAGGGGCTCACCAGCTTCCAGCAAAACTCCTGCCCTACCATATCACGTATTGCACTACTTAAAATCATCAAAGTCGGTTACAGGGTCGTCAAGAAATGTTATAACTCATTGCACCAATGATATCGGATCTGTTGCCTGTCTTAATCCCGACACCATCAAGAAGTATTGACCAGGCTTTACAGTTAAGGCCCAAGATACAGTAATTCTGCAGGATCTTGGCTCGCGGAAAGGTAATTTTTGTTTTTCCAGTAAAAAGTATTTCTGAGTTAGACTCACAAACCGGCAGTGTTAATTCTGTGGCAGCGCTGGCGCAGTGCGGGGGAGCCCAAAATGCAGCTGAGTGACGGGGTGCAGCTGTTGGAGCGGTGGCAGGGCTGGCCATGCCCATCACCGTGGCCTCCCGGCACCATCTACACCCCCTGAGGAAGCAGTAAAGGCAGCCCATCGGCCGTGAAACACCTCTGGCATCAGGTAGGAGCTTTCTGCCTTTAAATTGTTTCGTACAGATCTGTGTGTGTGTGCATAAGTGTCATAGAATCATTGAATGGTTTGGGTTGGAAGGGACCTTAAGGTCATCCAGTTCCAACCCCCTGCCCTGGGCAGGGACACCTCCCACCAGACCAGGTTGCTCCAAGCCCCCTCCAACCTGGCCTTGAACCCCTCCAGGGATGGGGCAGCCACAGCTTCTCTGGGCAACCTGGGCCAGGCTCTCACCACCCTCACACCAAACGAGTTCTTCCCCACATCTCATCTCAATCTCCCCTCTTTCAGTGTCAAACCCTTCCCCCTCCTCCTAGGGCTCCCCTCCCTGATCCAGAGTCCCTCTCCAGCTTTCCTGGAGCCCCTTGAGGGACTGGAAGGGGCTCTAAGGTCTCCCTGGAGCCTTCTCTTCTCCAGGCTGAACCACCCCCAACTCTCTCAGTCCCCCCCTCACAGCAGAGGAGCTCCAGCCACCAGCCTCCGGTCCTTCCTTGAGCCCTCTCCCATCTCTCCCCTTCCCGGGAATGGCTCCAGCCTGCCATGGAGCGGGTGGCTCCATCACCCCAGCACTGAGCGTGGAGGTGACACTTCTCCTCCTGCAACCCCACCTGATGCTCACATGGAGCCTGGAGGGGGGGGAGGGTTTACAATCCCCCAGCAGCAAATTCACCCTCCCAGCAGCTCTTCACGGGGACCCGTTTGCTTTTACGATGGATGGGTGTTTCCTTCCCGGAGTCACTCAGCAAATGTAAATATAACATAATTATGGTGTCAGCAGAACGACTGTAACAAATGAGGCCGATGTCATCACAGAGGTGATGACATCACGGAGGGTTTATCCTGCCTGATTGACTTCCTTTCCAGCAGAAATTACGGAGGGTAAGAGTTAGCTGGGAAAAGGCATCCTCGATAACGGTTAGAAACCAACGCCGGCGATGAAATGTTGCCGTTGATTGCTGAGATGAGGTGAATTCTCATTCTGCGCTTAAATATAGAGGGGCAGGTGCTGGGCTGGTGAGAACACATCTGCCCGGAGTGGGAAATGAATCCCCGGAGGTCAGGGTATCCACGCCAGGGGTTTACTAACCTTTAACACACGCGTGCAGCCAGGAAGCCTCTCCGGCGATTGCCCGCGTTCTGCCAGTCCCTCACCGCCACAAACACCTAATTAATCCCCCAGCTTTTAAGGAAATGAAGCCGTAGAGAAATATGCCACCGGTAACAATTACACAGCGCTGATGCCGCCAATTAATGCTGCGGGAAATAATACTGTATTTCAGATGCTGAATGCTGGTTATGTTTTTTTTTTTTCTCCTTAAATTAATTTGTCACCATACAATAAAATGAGGATGCTGTCCTGCCTGGATGTTGCTAAATTAATATCCAGATATTGTCCAAAGTGCTAAAATGGAAAAAAAAAAAAAAAACCAGAAGGGGCGTAGTTCTTTATGCTTTTCCCCTCTCGTTTTCATGATGCCTGAGATCAAAGAGCCAAACCAGCACACCGGTGTGCCCTACCACCAAGGGATTGCAGTGCCCGTCCCAGTGCTCCCAGTCTCCAGCAGCACACCTTCCTGCCCCAGCGTTCCCACCTCGCCTCTCCGGGAAAGCCCATGTAGAGCAAGATATTTCCTAAAATGCTGCGAAGCTGGCACGGGTCCCTCGGGCGAGGAGCCTGCCGGGTTTGTTGTTACCTCCTGGCCCAGGAGACGCAGCAGCTTCGGATGTTCCCCATGCTGGGGGAGGAGGAGAGCGAGACCTCTGGGCTGCTCCACGAAGCAGGTGGCACCTTCGCCGAGCCTTCGGGCAGGTGGGATGAGTTATGGCAAAAGAAGGAAATGAGATGAAGTATATATTTGCACCGTGGTTGATCTTTGAACCACCGGGGCTTATCTTCGTAATGGCGAGCTTGAGTCACGGTGGCAGTTTGGAGAAGATGCCTTTACACCCGTGGCCAGGTGTGCTACAAATGCAGAGATGAGTTATTTTTACTGGAAGCATCCATGGGAACACCTCGGGAAATACCAGTACGTGCAGGTGCCATAAGCCATGAAGAGGTGGCCGGGAAACAAGCTGGGAGAGTCTACCTGCTCCTTCCCGGCTGGTCCAGGAGGGTTCCACAATGGAAAGCGAAAGGAAAACAGGATTTCTGCGTGGTGGCACCTGCAGCGCTCAGAGGTATTTATGGAGGTAGGCTGTGGCTGTCGCAAATGCCCCAGGTCTGCTACTCAGCAACACCGATAAGATTAAAAACCGAGTTAAACTTACTTCGGTCAGGCAGCAGGGAGGGCAGGCAGCAGCAGTTCAGCAGGGCTGGCCTGCAGAGCACAGCCCGTCTCTGTTTGAAGGGGCTAGCTCAAACCCTTGCAATGATTGTTGATGCTTTGATTTAGTTATATAATATTTAGAACCTCTCCAAGGGTGGGATTAGGAAAAAAGCAGCGTCTTGGGGCATTTGCTGTTCCCCCCGGGTTGCAGTGAGGCTCTGACGGGTGCCAGGTGGTGGTCAGCCCGCGAGCAGCCCAGCGAGTGGAGGGCCATTGCTCTTCTAGGGTCATCAGAAACAGTCTCCAGGCCATCAGCCAGGGAGGCATCTCTGGCCAGGGGACAAACGAGGACTAGAATAGGAACTGGCTGTCAAATTCATAATTAAGAATAGAATCATAGAACTGTCTAGGTTGGAAGGGACCTTCAAGATCATCTAGTTCAACCATCAACTTACCTCTGATAAAAAACCATCACTAAATCATGTGTCTAATGGATTGACTAGCTATATCAACCCATCTTTTAAATCCCTCCAGGGATGGTGCCTCAACCACTTCCCTGGGCAGCCCATTCCAAAGCTTAATAACCCTTTCCGTGTAAAAATTGTTCCTAATATCCAATCTGAACCTCCCCTGGTGCAACTTGAGGCCATTTCCTCTTGTCCCATCACCTGTGACTTGGGAGAAGAGACCGACCCCCCCCCGGCTACACCCTCCTTTCAGGGAGTTGGAGAGAGAGAGAAGGTCTCCCCTCAGCCTCCTTTTCTCCAGGCTGAACACCCCCAGCTCCCTCAGCCTCTCCTCACAAGACTTGTTCTCCAGACCCCTCACCAGCTCCGTTGCCCTTCTCTGGACCCGCTCCAGCCCCTCAATGTCTTTTTTGTGGTAAGAACCCCAAAACTGGACACAGCCCTCGAGGTGGGGCCTCACCAGTGCCCAGTGGAGGGGGACAATCACCGGGTACAACAGCTCTTTAGCAGGGGCTGCTGTGCCCATGGTGGTGTGGGCAATGCTGCAGGAGAAGCAGGCCGCACCCCGGTACGATGGGGATGGCAGCGGGCACTGCCCGTCCAAATGTAGCAGAGCTGGGCTGGAGAAATGCAAAAATTCAGCCTGCCTCTGACCCTACAAACCAGCTTTGAGACCAGAGCAGCAGCTCTTACAATGTGTTTTACAGGCCGGGTAGCATCTCCTTGAGTCAGACACGGTAGCACTTTCCCCTGCTCCTCCCAGTCTAAATGCTCTGTCCTGCTCGGAAATGAAGTTAGATAAAAGGATAATTTTTTTTTTTTTTTTTAAGTACCACAGGCTCTCATCCGGAGAGGACAGCCGTCAGCCGGGTGTATTCTCAGCAGGGAAGAAGGAAGTATTCTCGTTCTGTCTGGAAGGAGCATTACACTACTGAAACGCCACCCGCCCGAAGGGGTAACGAGAAATGAACATGATAACGTGGAAGGTCTGGGCGTTATTGAGAGGTTAGCTCAGTCTCCAACTGGATTCATTCACTGCTGGCAGCTGGATAAATTAATTAAGTGCAGACCTGTAGCAATCTAGGTGATTTCTTTTTTTTCCTTAAAGCCGTAAAGTATGAACATTATCCATGGAAAACTGTTGGAATAGCAGGTAAGGTTCAGGACCCCAGGAGGCTTTGTGTGCTGGGATGCTGACTGTCATGGGACACCCCTGGAGTGTGACAGAAAGGGGCTGGGAGGGACGTCCTGGCCTCCAGCCCTTCCACCAAGGCCGGTTGGACATTCAGCCAGGTTCACCCCATCACCAGCCAGTTCCCCAGGTGGCCCTGCTCTGGTGACAGTGACTTTGTCATGGGTAAAGTGGAGCAGCATGATGGGCTGGGCTGGGTGTGCCATCCTCCTGCTGTCCCTTATAGCCTGGTGGCTTTGTCCTGCTGGCCTGAGTGTGGAGCTGTAGGTTTAAAATCCCTTTGGGTACCCAAAACGCTAACATCCCCAATATCAGCTTCAAGGATGCAGCTTTCAGAAAATAAGCTGATTTCAGCTGGGTGATTTGGACTCTGACTTAGTGACTGCAATGAGCACGGTGGAAATGTATTAAATGCACTTCTGGGGAGTAATTTCCCAGCTTTGTACCAGACCAATGACAGATGAGGGTTTGAATTTGGGCTACAGATTTAAAAAATGCACAAATGAAGCTGGGTTGATGTTTTTTTTTTCTTTTTTTCTTTTCTTTTTCTTTTTTTTTTTTTTTTTGCACCTGGCATGAGGGAAGCGTTCAAAAGTTAAACTGGCCCTGGCCTTGTGATAAGAGGAGTTATCTGTGCTGGCCGTAAATCGAACCGGGACGGCTTAATTGCTCATTCGCAGTAAATAAAGCTATAACTGAGATGTCTACTCCGTAATACGGAGGGGATCTCCCAGGCTACGGAGGATGATAGCTAGCTGGAGAAATCCATTCGAAGGCTCTTTGGGATCGATAAGCAGTTAAGAGAGCCGCGGGAAGATGACATTGCCTGTCTTTGTGCACAGACATCCAAATAGGTGCCAGGCTCCTAAAAGCACGAAGGGCAACGCCTGGGCTCAGATGCCTCAGGTTTAAAACACGGTGATTTCTAGCTGAGTTTCCACTCAGCGTCCAAAAAAGAGAGGTAGGAGCACCCTGTAGACCAGAGTAAATGGCTGGGGACCCATCCGCTTCGGTAGCAACGCTCCCGCCCTCACCCTGGGATGGTGTCTGAAGCCACGGTGATGGGCTTAGCCACCAGGTTTATCAATATTAGTGAGGCTTATTAATATTAGTGAGGGTTCTGTGGCCGGATGGGCATCTGAGGCTGCCCCATGTGCTTGCAGCTCACGCTGGTTGCCAGCCCAGGGTTCCCTGACTTAGGTTGGAGCAAACCTACTGTCGTGGTGGAGGGAGCTTAGGGAAGAGACTTAGAGCTGATTTTTGCTAAAGGCTTCCAAGAGATGCCATGGCAGGGCAGAGGCTCTGCCCGGGTGCCTGGGAAGGGTCTTTTCTACTCACAAATATACTGCTGGTGGGGTGGTTTGAGCTCCCTGCTTTTTGCCAGGTGGGCTGTGCCGTTTCTCCTGTCCCTGGGGCCAGGTGAAGCCTGCCATCAGCCATGTCAAATGTAAATCATAGAATCACAGAATGGTTGGAGTTGGAAAGGACCTTAAACATCATCAAATTCCAACCCCCCTGCCCTGGGCAGGGACACCTCACACCAGACCAGGTTGCTCAAAGCCCCCTCCAACCTGCCCTCCAGGGATGGGGCAGCCACGACTTCCCTGGGCAACCTCTTCCAGTGCCTCACCACACTCACAGCAAAGAGTTTCTTTCTAGTATCTCATCTAAATCTCCCTTCTTTCAATTTAAAACCATTAAAACCATTCCCCTTGTCCTATGGCTCCACTCCCTCCCCATCTCTCCTGTAGCCTCCGCTCCCCCCCACCCCCAATGGCAATGACTGCCTCATCCCTAATAATTTACTTTGAAATGCTGTTGTGCAGAAGGAAGATCAATTGCCACTTAGCCTCCAGCTCCTGCCCTGCCAGTCTTTTAAAAAGGAAATATTACAGCTGCCTTCTAGCCCCGCCACTCCTCACCTGGCCCACGTTTAGTTATGAATTCCCCCCACGCCGGGGGGGGAGCCGGGGCGGGGGGGGGGCGGGCTGCAACAGGAGCTGTGGCCTCTCCAGCCCCAAATCCAAACGAGATTCAGAAAAAAGGCGAGGGAAAAGCAAACCATGAAGCAATCTGGGATTCTGCTTAGGGATACCGCAGGGGTTTCACCCGGCATCTCTCCCCTCTGGTACCCACACCTTCCTCACGCCGGTCATGCAGGATGCTGGAGTCCACGGTTGGTGTGAGGCTCCTGCCAGCCTCAGAAGGGGGAAGAAAACTCTTCCAACCTCTCAACTAGGTCCTTTGAGAAAGAGGAGAGTTCTCCTTACTGGTTTTGGAGGGGACGCAGCCAGGGCCACGGTTTGCTAGCAGGCGCTTGGGAAGGTTTGGGGTCAGGTGGTGGTGTGGAAAACGATGTATTATTATTTTTTCTCTAGTGAATGCGTGAGCAAACGGACAGGCTCACAATCGCTTCACAAGGACGGAAAGATGTGAGGCTCGCTAGAGCCGTTATTTCCGATTGATTTGCTCGGCTTTATTTAATTAGCTGTCCTTGAGCCAATCTGCTTAAGTGGCAGTGAGTTTACCCTGACGCAAAGCACAGACTCATAAACCTAGGGCGTCCCGTGTGCCAAGGCACCACCAGCTTCTGCCTTGATTATTTCCCGCAGATAGCTGTCTGTTCCGGTCTCAGAAATGCTAATAATAGTGATTTTTTTCTTTTTTTTGCGGGAAAGTGGGGTACACCCCGGCTAGGTGCTTGTAGATCTGGGCTGTTCAAGCTGGACAAGCTTAATGGTCAAATTTGATATACAAATCACAAGTGCACTCCATGAGCTCGGCTCGGGTTTGGCCGTTTAGCTGCACCAGCAGAAATAGTTTTAATTTTTTTTTTTTTTTTTTTGGCTGAAAGGATATTAAACACATTTGAGCAAGTTGTAGTGCCACATTTCTCCAAAAAAAAAAAAAAAAAGAGGAAGCTGAACTGGGGAGAAAATACAGCCCTGCCAACTGCGCGCTCCGGGGAAGCTGGCTGGAAATGGAGATGTTTGATCCACAGACTGAAATATTGAGGCAGGAAAAGCTCGTGGGGAAGAGGGTGCCTGGAAAGGGAGAGGCTTTGCTGGGTGCATCGCCTGGAGGAGGAGAAGGATTAGCATTTAGCCGTTTGTTCTTCGTTTTCCCGTGAACCTGAAACAGATATGGGTATAAAGGACAAGTGCTGAGCAGCTTCTGGCCAGAGAGGACGAGGGGACTTTGTGTCCCGGGGTAGCAGCATCTCCCCCGCAGCGGGGCTGGCTGGGATCTGGCTGCCTCCGCTTCCTAGAAAGCGGGGGAGCAGAAATCCCCGGAGACATCCCCTCCCTCCCACCTGGCTAAAATTAACCAATAGCTTCCAAAAGAGTGGGGTGGAGAGGGGGGCCACGGATGCGGACCCTCTTCATTTCCTCGGGAAGGCCGGCCGAAAAACCCAGCACCCTGGAAAAAAAAAAAAATAAAAAAAAAATCCCCACTTTGCCCTTTGCCTGTGGGGGATGTTTCCCCCCTGCCCTTGCGGTACCAATTAAAATGAAACTTTAACTGTTTAAAATGATCCTGCCCTTAGCCCTGTGGCCTTATTTAGCTCTGTCTCGCATCCCGGCTTGCCCTCTGTGCTGCCAGGCCTGTCAGGGTGGCACGTCGCGCTGCCATGTCACACATGTACAGGTGGCCTTCCCAAAAGCATCCCTGGGGAGGGACGCCTGGATCCCGGGCTGGCTGTCCCATGGGAGCACTGGGCTACCATCCCCTAGAACATAAACTCTTCACAGCGTCATCCTCCAGCGCTCTCCTGCCAAAATCCCTTCTTTGCCCTCGTTCCTCCATTGCTCCGACTTTAGGATTGTGTGGTTCGTTGGTGGTTGGTTTTTTCTTTTTTTTTTTTTTTTTTTTTTTTTTTTGTTGCAGAAACAGCAAATGTTGAAATAGCCCTGAGCTTGGAAGCGTTGCATGGCCATGCTTGAGCTGGAGGGGACGGGAGCTTTCTCCCTGCCCTTGGCCACCCCATCGAACCTGCTGCAGGCCCTCCAAAAGCCAAGGCAGGGCTGCTGGTTGCGCAGGAACCGCTCTCCAAATTCAAGATGTTCTCCCTATTTATTTTTCTGCCTGGCTCCCTTTGCTGACAGCCCAACAACCCGGGGCTTCGGGCCGCCAGCGCCTGCGCCACATATTTTACTTCATCCGTCCCTCCCTGCCAAATGCTGAAGTCAGGCAACGGGGCTCCGGCCGGTGCCAGCTCTGGTTGCTCACACTGGGATTAGCACGTTAAAGTGGTTCAGTCCCACCGTGGCGGCCGAGTGTGGCCTTCTCCTTCACCCCGCCGGCTGCGGCTGCCTCTGGAAATGATGTCTGTTTTTGACTTTGCTTTTGACTTTCTGCAAGGGGCCGTTCTAATTAAATTCTAATTTTTCCCCTGTTTTTCTTTTTTTTTCTTCTTAAAAAAAAAAAAAAAAAAAAACGTCCACAGAAAAAAAAGTGGGACGTGTGTGCACCCTTTCGTACTTGCGGAGAACCAGGTTGGTACAGAGTCAGGGTCCCGACCTGTGGAGAAATCTTCCCTAATTCTCCACCAAAGGACCTGGAAGTCCTTTGGCCCCTCCCTAGAGGTCTTGATTTCTCTTGGTTTGGGAGAGCCCGATGGCAAACACAACTGAACTTCTCACGTACAAGCAAAGCTGTTCTGGTTCACTCTTTTGCTTGCAGCTTTCACCCTCTTCCCAGCACTCTGCATACAAAGCTAAAATGAGGTGAAAAAAACCCGGTATCTTTTACAGTATCTGGTATCTTTTCAAAATTATTAACTTAATGTCCAACCTCTCGGTCTGCTTACAGCCATTATGGATGGATGAGCTGGAAGGAAGGAGTTGCATTTTGCTTTTTAATCCATGGACAACCAGGTAGAGCCTAGGTGGCTGCTGTGACGGTGCGGGGCAGAAGTCCTCCTGGCACTCTGCAGGGCAGGAGGTGCCCCCAGCCCCATCCTGGTACCACCAGGGCCAACTTGGTTCAGCCTACGCAAGTCCTTGTTATCCCTTCTAAAAGCCTCCCCGTTACCCGGTGTCTCTGAGCTGAATGGGGTCCCGAGGGATGGGGGATGCTCAGGGTGTCTCTCGGTGGCTGGGCACGAGGCTGAGCACCAAGCCTGCTCCAGCATGTCTGCTCCTCTTTCTCCTCTCCCCGAGCCCTATCTACTCTTTGTTTTAGCCTGAATATGTGCCTCCTGGTTGGATTTCTTGACAAACTTCAGCAGAAGACAGTAAAACCCACACAGAGATGCCGGGCCACCTCATCAAGCAGCAGAAGCTGGCGTACGTAGGGGTATTAATTTGGGCAGAGCTATGCCAGTTGACATGACTTAAGGCTTTGGCCTAGGTAATTCACCGCAATAAAGATATCCAAATTCTGGAAAACTTCCAGAAAAACCATCTCCTTCGATCAGGTGGGTTATCGATATGTATGCATATCGATATGTGTGCGTTTAAGATCTTCTGGGGCTGTAAAATCCCACCTTTAAGGCAGGTCAGAGCTAGATTTCAGCTCCGGTGCACAGGGAAACTCCATCTTTGCTCTTCCCATCGCTCCAGAGCATGTCCCGGGGGGTGGTGATGGTTATACTGGTCCTGCCAGGGGTGACCGTGGATGCTGTGCCCATCACCCCCACCCCAGCTGCCGGCCTGGGATGCCCCAGGAGATGCTCTGGCAGCATGGGTGCGGGGCGGGCAGGACCTGGGTGCAGCCTGCAAGTTCCAGGACTGACCTCTGAAGCCTCTTTGGGTTTGGCCACCAACAAAATAAAGCCAGGTCTAAGGTTTTCTATTTCCCACGCTTCAGAAGGGTCCCTGCGAACACTGAGCAGAGGGCTCGGAGGCCACTCCAGCAGGTATGGTTTGCTTCCATGGAGTATTACACCTATTTTGACCCGCTGTCTTGCTACTTTCCCCCTAAAACCTCCTCCCCTCGGAGCAGGGAGTCTGCTCGAGTCTAATTTCTGTCAATGGGACTTCAGCGGGTGCTCAAGTGCTTCGCTGATTTGGGGGCCCGAGTCATTAGCTTTACAGTTGATTACTCAAGTGGATTTTAGGCGGGGGAAAGGGAATGCTGACACCCAGCCAGAAGAGTTGAGCCAACACTCAGGCTTAAATCCATACCAGCCTCAAAGTATCGGCGCAGTCCCATCCTCAACGTCGGTCAGCCCAGGGTGGTGGCGTTTCTTCTCACCACCTCCATCTCCCCGGGGCTCCCAGGTGTCCTCCTGACCGAAGGGACCATCCCCTCCAGCTCCCGGTCCCGGCGGCAGCCTTCCCCTGCTCCATTTAACAGTTTAATGGCGTTTCTCAGCTTTAAAATCACCGTTTCACCCGCGGCAGAGGGGCGAACGCTGCAGAGCTGATTGCGTGCGCTAGAGGAGCTGATTACCCTTCTCGGCGCCTCACATCATCAGAAATGCAAACAAGCTGGCACTGTAAATATACATACATTTTTAAGGCAAGCAGATCAGCCGTGCACACACACGCTCTCAGGCCCTCACCAATTACCCAAATTGGTACGTTCCACTCATTGCATCGGCGTATTCGGCTATAATATATCATATAAAAATCAACGGCTCACAGCTGAGGTTGTCTGTTGTACTGTGGTTCTCAACTTGTTGATTTTTTTTATCCTTTTTTTTTTAAAAAAAAAGAAAAAAGAAAAAAAAAAAAAGAAATAAGCAGCTCGTTTTATACATGCATTTATGAAGTTTGTAAAACTGTAGGTACAGTTGGGACCGGTTTGCATCAGCCCCACACTCTGCCACGCACCAGCCTGGGTTGCCGGTGGCGAGGGGCAGCAGAGGCTTAAAATTTCTTAAAAATACAGTGATTGATGGGTGAGTTACAACCAACTGCGGGGGCTTGGATTCTGGCAAAATGTCAACATTCAGTGCGAACGGGGAAAAAGAACCCCACGTGTATTTTTGTCCCAGCACCCCCAGTTCAGTCTAGCCTGCGTGCCGCAGCCTCTGCCTGCCAGCCGCGTGGGCTGGAGGGGCAAAAAGGGGGCAAATCCTGTGTTTTTCACCACTGGTGGGGCTTGGGCATGTTCTGCAGCAGGAATGCTACAGGCTGAGTGTAGGGCACACTTAATTCTAGCTGAAAAGAGAGATGCCTCTGGACAACATCTCCCCGAGCCAACACATCTCCATTCTTCAGCCTGGAGAAGAGCAGGCTCTGGGGAGACCTTAGAGCTCCTTCCAGTCCCTAAAGGGGCTCCAGGAAAGCTGGAGAGGGACTCTGGATCAGGGAGGGGAGCTACAGCGCAAGGGGGAATGGTTTTAAATTGAAAGAGCAGAGATTTAGATGAGATATGAGAAAGAAATTCTTTGGTGTGAGGGTGGTGAGACACTGGCCCAGGTTACCCAGAGAAGCTGTGGCTGCCCCATCCCTGGAGGGGTTCAAGGGCAGGTTGGAGGGGGCTTGGAGCAACCTGGGCTGGTGGGAGGTGTCCCTGCCCAGGGCAGGGGGTGGGACTGGATGATCTTTAAGGTCCCTTCCAACCCAAACCATTCTATGATTCATCTTTTCTTTCCAGCTGCAGGTTGGCTGTGGTGAGGGCTGCCCGTGGGATGGCACAGCGGGACTTTGCTGGTGGCTTCGGGTCAGCCCTCCATGTCCTTGTCTCTGCAGACACCACCACACTTGCTGAAAGCCTTGGCTCTCCTCGGGAAGGCAGGGACAGGCAGCCAGGGACCGAGGAAGGCTGGAGATAGTTTGGGGACCTTCTGGTGATGTCCTTGGGCACAAGGAACCATGAAACAGTTAAAAAGAAAAATAAATAGAAGTTTCAGCAAATAGTTTGTTTTTGAGTGTGTGAGCAGTTTTAAGGATTTTCCAAATTATTTAGAGAAAGACGAAGGGATTGAACTAAATGTAAGACTGAACTGCCTCAAAAGGGGTCAGTGTTTTGCTTCAAACACACACACACAAGCCTGCACAGATGTTCTGACCTTTGGAAAAAAAGCAAGCAGACACAAAAATCAGTGAATCTGAAACGAAGAGATGATTTCGCCGCTGCCAAAGAGGCCGTATGTGCTGCTCTGATTGACGCAGACACACATCTCATCCCACCTAACCCCATTGTAATCCGTTTGGGGCTTTTGCAGGGAGCTCAAGAAGCTCAGGGGGGCTTTGTGCTACTCCAGTGCCAGTGTTTGTCACCCCCATCTCGGGAAAGCACCACATCGACACCCACTCCCCCCATGTGGAGATGGGAACAATAACCCTCCCATCCCCACGGAGCAAGGAGGCGGGAGATGAAAAGAAACTTTGATGAGAGAAATGAAAGGTCAGGGAGAGGAAAGGGGGTGTAGCACAATGTAGCCAGGAGATGCTTGAAGCCCCTGCAGAGCAGGTGGGAGCAATGACATGGGTGGGATTTAAGGAGATGTTGATGGGTGGGAGCAGCGAAGGTGTGGAGCAGTTTGGGTTGGGAGCATGTCACGACCTACCAACCCAACCCAACCCAACCCAACCCAACCCAGCCCAACCCAACCCAGCCCAACCCAACCCAGCCCAGNTACACTGAAAGGATCCCTAACACAGAATGCGAGTCTCAATTCATTGACACTGACACCAGGACCCCTTGCAGGGCAAGGTGCTAAAGAATGCACGACAAACAGTCCCAACCCAACCCAACCCAACCCAACCCAACCCAACCCATCCCATCCCAGCCCAACCCAACCCAACCCAACCCAACCCAGCCCAGCCCAGCCTCCCTTCCCACTGCTTTTGAAGCATCTCCCTCAGCTCGGACAGCCTAGGAGCTCCACTGCAGCTGGGAGTCTCTGAGAGCTGTCACCTGGTGAGGGAGAGATGAAGGAGGGATGATACGGAGAGGTTTTGCCCCCTGTGGGCTGCATTCCAGCTGGGCTCTCCAGTTGCAGAGGAGCCCTCTTAGGAAGAAATGATTGCAGGTGAGATGTGGTCATGGGATAAATAAGGACCCAGGTGCACTATAAAAGGTTCTGCCAAACTTCTGTGGTGCTTAGGGTGGTGAGCAGCTCCAGAGATGTGATGGGGACTGCAAGCAGGAGCCAGGTGCCCACAGTGGGTGAGTGTTTGGGGAAGCTGCCCTTGCTTTAGGAAATTTGGATGTCTGATAATTATAGAATTATAGAATGTTTTGGGTTGGAAGGGACCTTAAGGTCATCCAGTTCCAACCCCCCCTGCCCTAGGCAGGGACACCTCCCACCAGACCAGGTTGCTCAAAGCCCCCTCCAACCTGCCCTTGAACCCCTCCAGGGGTGGGGCAGCCACAGCTTCTCTGGGCAACCTGGGCCAGTGTCTCACCACCCTCACAGCAAAGAATTTCCTCTTGAGATCTCATCTCAATCTCCCCTCTTTCACTGTCAAACCCTTCCCCCTCCTCCTAGGGCTCCCCTCCCTGATCCAGAGTCCCTCTCCAGCTTTCCTGGAGCCCCTTGAGGGACTGGAAGGGGCTCTAAGGTCTCCCTGGAGCCTTCTCTTCTCCAGGATGAACTCCCCCAACTCTCCCAGCCTGTCCTCACAGCAGAGGGGCTCCAGCTCTCAGATCATGTTCTGCCCTCTCCCTGTGGGCACCACATTAGGTTTTCCTTGTTGTCTCCCAGCAAAGTTGGTGCGGGCAGGGGCAGGGCTGGTGTGGTGCAGGGACTGAGGTCCTCTGTTGGGTGGCTTCAGAGACGGATGGTGCTAAGGGTGGGCAGGGCAGGCCTGCTGCTGGCAGGGTTCACCTCCTGGCACCGTGGCAGAGGCTGTGGATGGGTAAAGTGATTGTTTTCCCCTCTGGTAAATCAGGGGCAGCTTGTTCCTTTCCCTGGAGTGGTGGCTTGACCTAAGCATCCATGTCTTGCCACCCTGAGACTGAACTGTCCGGGAGGCTGTGGTATGGGACCACTTTGGGCTTAGAAGGTAAGTGGAGCTGCTGACTCGTGCAGAGGAACCTGTGTGTCAGCAGCGTGCTGGACCCAACATCCCATAGCCTGCGCTATGCCAGTGAGCTTTTGGGGTGTCACAGCTCTCCCTTGATGGAGAGAGGAGGAGCAGTTGGCTGTCCTCTGCCGTCTGTCCTCTGCCAGATGTCCTCCATTTCTCCTCTTTCATCTCCCCATTCCCAGACTAGTTACCTTTCATCTGCTTCCACTCATTTTTGGGAGTGATCTCGTAATCAGTGCCTGATGGACCCCTCCTCTTGTTTGTGCTTTTGCCACGAGCCCGGAGCTTGGAGAACGCACCTAGAAATGTCGTCTAAAAATAATGAGATTAATGATCCTCACCCAAAAGTAAGACTTTTGCTCTCTTTTAGAGCTGGATGAAAACCAGCAACGAAAACACTTTCCCAGTGGGCAGGGAAGCTTGCTCCCAGCCAGCAGAGAGCGGGTGGTAGCCCAGGCAGGAGCCCTCGTGCCCTGGTACAGCCCCATCCTGGGGGGGGGATACTCCTTTTTGGTTAATATTTAGCTTCTGGCACACAGAAGGGCTGTGGCTTTGAAGGATGTTGCTGATGCCCAAGGAGACGTGTCCCCCAGAGGGGGTGTCAGCCTTGTCCCATTTTCCTCCTTCAGTATCTACCTTTCTGGAGCAGGGGAGGGAGATGTTTCCCTTCCCTGCTCTGCACAGAGGGGGTTACTAACAGGTCTGGGTGCAGTCTCTGCCCTGCTTCCCCACTATACCCAGTAACCCTCCAGTTCACTTGCCTACGCTCTTGTTGGTGTCTTCCATTTACTGGAAATTTCTGTATTTACCAGGAATGCTGAGATTTATGCAGGACCATGTCAGATTCTATGTAATAAATTTACCAAGGTTTTTTTTTTTTTTTTTAACATTACCAACTACTCCTGACCTCTGTAAATTCAGTAATGATTTAGCTGTAAAGGGTTTGCTGTAGTGTCCTTCAGACACGAAACAAGAAAATGACATTGGAGGCTGGCAAAGTGAAACGGGGATTCGTTCCCGTTACCAGAAATGGGGCTTTCTTGGGGGCAAATTGGCCCAAACCCCGTAGCTTTTAAATGGGCAAAGCAAGTTTTGGAAATTAATCATTTCCTATTAATGAGGAAGGTACTCCTGCGTGCCTGCAGCAAGGAGAGCAGTGCAGGGGGGACGCGTCCCCAGCTCCTGCGAATATTTAGGGTCACCTGCGGTATGGAGGGAGCATCTTGTGCCCAGACCACTTGGTCCTTCCTCGCTTCGCATTGTTTTCTTGGGTCATGGGTTTATTTTTTTAATGGCAGCTGCTACGGCAGAGCCCCAGCGCTGCCGGTTGCTGACCTCCAGAGGTTGGTGGGAGAAAACCTTGGTCACCTGCATGGCCAGAGGGGACTCAGTGGGTCCTGGTCCCCAGGCTGGGGTGCAGCACAGGCAGCAGCAAAATGGGGGGTGTGTGGGTGTGTGTGGTGTGTCTGGACTCAGCTGCTGCTCAGGCTTGGGGACCTTGGGGTGCACTGAGACTGTAGGGGTGGGGACAGACCTTGCCAGCAACCCGTGCTGAGGTGCAAAGCTTTGCTCCAACCATCACGGCAAAATCCGCTCTCTGTGGGATGGAGATGCTTGGCTGCCTCTTCCCGGGGGTCCTGAGCCAGGGATGTGCAACCTGGAAAGGGATCTGGGATCGACCCGGAGATGCACGTGGGAGAAATGCCTGCAGGGAGGCAGCAGATGCGTTCAGGCTTCATTAGGATGATTTCCTCTGTAATTAAAACAACTGCCTTGCTGCTCTATTACCCCTTCCTGGTGAGGACCATCATCAGGCGGGGGGGGTGTAGGATGCTACTTAGGTGGATATTATCCTTTTGCCCACAATGAAATAATCTGGTCTCACACAAGCTGTTAATTTGCTTGTTAATTTTCAGAATTAGGCCTGAATAACTTTCAAGCTTTGGCTGAAAGATCAGAGCAGGCTTAGCTTTCTTTTTCCCCAAACCTGGATTTTTCCATTGGTTTTCTGTAACCAGACCTGGGTACTTGTACAGGGAAATTATTTGGTTTCCTTGTTGGCTGTTTAAAATGGAAATATAGGTAACAGTTAAAAGCTTTCTTTGCAGACTGTGATCAAAAGTCTTTGCAGGTTTTGATCAAAAAAAGCTGTGATTTTGGTCAAAAAAAGCTGCTGTCTGTGTTTTCCCCTTCCCCCACCTGTTTCTCCCTCTCTGCTCTCCTCCCCGCTTCCACCTGGGGGGAGAGGGGGGAATATTCCACAGGCTCAATCAGCACCGAAGAGTCACTTATTTAAAGGGAGGAAGAGTATTGTGACGTTTGACTGCCTGTTTTGGATTCTGTGAAGGAATTTCATCCCCTCCTGGTTGCCGCGTCTCTGGCATCCCGCCCGGATCCGAACTCTCTAGAGGACGGAGGCAGAATTATCTCTGAGCTTTGCAGCTGCCAGATGTTACCCGATGAAACGGCAGCCTCGCCGCTTCCCCCTTCACTCCGGGTAAACCTCTGCCTGCCCGCCCTGTTTGAAATGCAAAACTTCCTCAAATCCCCTCTTGTAGGGTTCTTGATGTCTCTTTGCCAATCAAGCCTGAGGGAGACTCGCCTCACTCCTTTTCCAGCTGCTTGCCTCAAGAATTGCACTCGAACGTGGCTGTGGGGCCTGGCGAGCAGAGCGGTATGGAGGGATGGGAGCTGAGAACTGTGCAGTTATCACATCCCTTGAAGATGAGTGTCCTCTTCTGCCCGTCAGAGTAATGAGATGGAGTCGTCTTCCCCTCCTCGTTGCTGGCATGAAGCGGAGCTGGGGATGTGAAGACAGATAGGACAAGAGGAAATGGGCACAAAATTGAATAGAAGAAGCTCCATCTAAACATGAGGAGGAACTTCTTCACTTTGAGGGTGGCAGAGCCCTGGAAAAGGCTGCCCAGAGAGGTGGTGGTGTCTCCTCTGGAGACATTCCAAACCTGCTTGGACACGTTCCTGTGGGACCTGCTCTGGGTGGCCCTGCTCTGGCAGGGGCTTGGACTGGATGATCTCCAGAGGTCGCTTCCAACCCCATGTGATTCTATGTGTGGGTCACCAGCAGAATTATCGTGTAGATTCTGGCTGCCTGAGCAGGACGTTGTGCATGACAGGAGCCAGGATGTGGTATCTCGTGGTCTTTGCAAGCTGGTCTTTGCCTGGGTGTTGTCAACCACCCCAGTGGTGCCCACCATCCCTCTTCAAAGGGGCCTAGGGCCGGTTTGAATGTGTGACGATTTCATCGAGGTGGGAGTTTCTCTTGCAAGCAGTCAAAGGATGGTGGCAAAACTCACCGGGGGAGGTTTAGCATCCATGCAGTTGGGTTTTGAGGCGTGCAGCAGGTCCTTCTGGCCTTCACACCCATCCCATCTGCGAGACGGATGGATAATACAGCAGGCAGGCTGTACGTGCCTGGCACGTGGGTTTGTAGGTTTGAATATTCCTGGTCGTGTTCCCTTTACCTGGGGAAAATCTCCTGTTGTTTTGCCCTGGTGAAGGTGGTGGTGCCAGGCACTGTGCTCTGTGGAAGGGTGCAGGACACACGCTCTTGCCCTTGAGTGCAGCCATCTGTGTAATTACCCTGTGAGCGATAGGAAAGCGGGGGGGGGGGAGGAGGAAAAAAAAAATTCATATTACCCTCATGATGGTGTTCATGGCGCCATTGATCAAGGTGACAATCGGAAATTCATCACGATGTAGTAGGAAAAATGGGAACTTTCCCGTGCGTGAGGTGGGAAGCTGATCCAAACCAGCCACCACAGCCAGCTTTTTGCTCTCTAATGGCTGATTTCAGCAGGAAAAACGTCCCAATGGGATCCTGGAACAGGAGACGTGGAGTGGGCTGGACCGTTCTCCTCCCTCCCTTCTGCTTTGGATGGACTTGCACCTCAAAAACTTCTCTTGTTCCCTTCCAGAAGTGGACCCGCAGCTCGGGCTGCAACAAGCCAAATGCTGTGAAAAAGTGACACTTCCATGGCAGGTTCCCTTCCCCACTTTTTATTTTTTTTTTTTAAAGCTTCCAAAGATAAATTGTATTTTGCTTCAAGATAATGAAATTTCCTTGGAGGAGAGACATATTTTTCTCTAGCTTTTGCATTCGGAACATGAGAAGGGTTTTTATTTTAAATCTCCATTGAAAGTGTTTGTCTGTCTATATTTTCCTTTCTTCACCGGGGATGCTCTGACTTCACAGAGCCAGCAGAGACCCTGAGACGAAGTGTTTCTGTCACTTATTATAGCTTGTCTCGGCATAAAATTTAATCTTCAGAATTTTTTTCATCCTAAAGAAATGAAAGTTGAAGCCAGATTAGAAACAGATAAAAAGAAGTCATCCATCCTCCGACAAAGGAGTGTTTGTTTTTCTCTTTTGCATTTGCCTTTGTTAATCCTCTGCCTTCAAAGGGAACAAAGAGATCCTTCCACCTGGAAAGAGTGGGGAGGGAAAAATAGGAAAAACATGGAGCGAGTAGCACGCCTGATCTGTGTTCCTGTTGTCCTGCACCCAGCACGTCTACCAGGACTTGCAACCATTTGCAAAAACTCAATTAAAGGGAAAACCCAGGAAGCAGAAACTGCAGTATCTGTGAAATCAAAGTGAATTTTTTTAATTTTTTTTTTAAGCTCCTAAGAGGGGAACTCGCTCATCTTTACCTTGTCCTGGAGAGGAAGGTTGTCCTGCCATCCATTGCTAGAGGAGGAGGAGGAGGTGGTGTGGCGGGGGGAGAAGCTGTGGGTCCGTCGCGTTGTACGACGGCTGGTGTCACACCAGAGCCTGCCTTAACGCCGCTCTCATCTTTTGTTCAATCATGTGTAGTGATTAATACGTTCTCAGGCGCTGAGAGGCTCCAGGCACTTGGCACTTGACTGTCTCCTATTTCTGTACTTAATAAACAGAATATTCCACGAGAAGAACTTGCAATTTATCTTTCGCTACTGTACGGGGAGTTACTCCGAGTCCGGGCTCTGACTGTGTCTCTCTCTTGCCCAGGGAATTAATAGACTCTTCCATACCCTAGCTCCCTCTCTTCTCACTCCGGTTGCCAAATTAACCTTCATCTCACCTACTTTTTCTTCACGTCTCGCTTCAATTTAGTCCTCAAATTGTTCACACGACAAAGGAGTCGTCCTTCCTACAGCTTCCACTTCTGCTCTGATAAGATACCTGAATTTTCTGTGAGCGCCTGGAGAGGAGAATTAACATCTCTCCCCTCCCTCTAGTTTCCCTGGGGCGTTTTTAAGTCCTGAAGTCTCCCTGGGGTTGTTTCTCCTGGGAGTACAGTGAGCAGTTTGGACTGCACCGTGCCGAGGGGCTGAGTGGTGCTCTGCATACACCCAGCGTTTACTGGCGCTAATTAATGTTATTACATCATATTCCGTTTCTTTGGACTTGGAGGAGGGGGGTTGGACTGCAGGGGCTGGATGCTGCTCACGAGCATCACCCGTGCCTACCCACCTCGTGGGTCGTGGGGCGCTAGGCATGTCTGAAAATGCTGGAAAATTGAAGGAACCTGCTTTTTTTCTTATCGGAGAGAGGATTTACCAGCTCCTCGGGCTTTGACTTCTGGGAGGATGCCGTAGGTGCAGGCTTTTTTTGTTTTTTTTTCTTTTTCTCTGCGATTACTGCTCAGGCGAGCTGCTGGGAGCAGCCTGGGCAGGATTAGGGATGCCAGAGACGGCTTCTGCGCCGTGCGGAAATCCTCCTGCCCTCGGCTTGGGAAACAAGACGGGGAGCATCAAGGGCTGCTTTGGCACCCGTGCTCATTCTGGAGGCTCCTGTGTCCTCTGCTCCGTGGGGCTGGCACCGGGGAAGGCTCGTTGGACCTTTATGTGGCTCTTACCATAGCGAGCAGCTTGCTGGGGACCTCCTGCCACCAAGGGCACTTTGGCAGGTCTAAGGTGGGCGGTAGCTTTAGTGCAGGACAGGAGCCCTTGTCACCCTCTGATGGTGATGCAAGAGGTGTCAGGCTCCCAGGGACTGAGCTTGCTGCTTCACTGCCCAAAGGGTTTGGGGTGACCCCCTCCAGAGCCCCCCTGGCAGGGTGGTACCCACCACCGCACACGCAGGGATGCCTGGTTGGGATTCATCTTCGTGCTTCGGCTGGTCCCTTCACAGCTGGTGCAGCATGGTGGGGGAGGACGGGGACAGTCCCAGGCTGTGACACCTTTGGTCCCCAAAGTGGTTTCAAGGGCTTCTTTTGAGGAGGAGGTCTGTGCCGCGGCGCATGATAATTCTTGATGTTTTCTTTTGCTGGGATCCCAAATCTTCATCCTCCAGAAAGGGCTTGGCATCGCCTGAAGCATCATCAGAGAACAAAGGCAAAGCTGTTAATTAAGACAGAGCTAATTCTGGCAGCCGACTGCTGCCATCCCGACGTGCTGCCGGCTGCACGCTGCAGGAGCAGAGGGACTGGTCGTGCTCACCGGGCACGGGGCTGCCCAAAACCTTCCCGGAGGCTGTCCGTGCTCTTAGCACGGTGTCTGGTGGGCAGGACCGAGGGTACTCCTGGCCCGGAGGGGTGGCTTTGCCTTCTGCAGGGTGCTTGCCAAGAGCCACGGCGCATTCCTCTTCTTGCCTGGGGTCTGGGGCCTTTTGCTCCTGGTGGCAGCTCTGGGATGTGGGGAGAAGCAAAATGGGACCTCGCTGGTGGCTTTTCTGGTCCTGGGGTGGGGAGCTGGTGATGGATAGGGTGCTGTGGGAGAAGCCTCCCACTGGCAGCCGGAGTAAAACGCACCCAAAACCAGTTGGCTTTAACATCCTTGGTGCTTTCTCCAAGGGGACGCTGGTGGGTACAGTCTCTGACCACTTTGGGGCAGCTGGTGGCCATCATCCCATCAGGTGAGGAAGAAAGAGGGGCCTTGTGGGATGGTGCCACGCGATGTCACTGGCTGGCGACACAGTGAAGAGGCTCTTTGGGAGCCCCTTCCTCCAGGAGGAGCAAAGTGTTGGTGTTTGGGGACTGGAAGCAAGGCTGAGGGAATAAAAAGCTTTTTGAACACACACAGCTGGCTTTTACCCAGCGCAGCCGACTCTTTGGCCAGCTGAAAAGAAATCAGAAGAATATTGACGGTTGGGTTTTTTTTGCCATACAAAAATTGTCAGGCTTTTTTTGGTCGAATGTTAGTTTCTGAATGCAAGTTTTTTTTTCAGTTGATAACAATTATTTGGGGGGAAAAAAACCCCAAACCATCCCAAAAGCAACCAGCGGAGGTAGTTCTCTGGATAACTCACAGGCTCAGCTCTTCTGCCTCTTGTATTTTCAAACGATTAACATTTTTTTTTCTTTTTTTTTTTTATTTTTTTTTTGCTTTACACATCATGAATATTCTATACTTGAGCTGTTACCGAGTTGTGCTAGATCAGATAAATAACATGGTGTTGCTTTTGTGGCAGACTGGATAAAGATGCAAATAATACTGACATTTACTTCACAGTTTTCTTTCTGTGATCCTCTGAGTGAGTAAACTGGATTGCTGAGATATTCATGGGAAGGAAATGAAGAAGGGTTGTCAAGATGAAAGCAAATTTCCTTAAAACTTAGCCAGAATGTTCCTGGCAATTTTTCTTTTTTTTTTTTTTTTTTTTTTTTTTTTTTTTTCTGTTATTTGCTCAGCTGAATAGGAGCTGCTTGAAATACATTTTGCACAACCGCAAAAAGAAAACTCTTGCTCCCGTGGTGCTGCTGAATATCTCTTTTTTTCTTGCATGTGTGCTCTCTCTCACTGAAAAGCTGCTGGTTTTCCAGCAGCCGGTACCTCTGCGGGGCTGCTGGTCCCGGTGGGGTAGGGGACACGAGCCCTGGCTGTGGGTGGGTGACAGTGACCCCAACAAGCCCTTGCTGCCTTCTCTGCCCTCACTTCTGTCCCTCTCCTGGGTCCGTTGGGGTGCGGGAACCTGGAGGGATGGATGGATGGATGGATGGATGGATGGATGGGTGGGGACAGCTCTGCATGAGGAGGAGGAGCTGAAGGAGATGCTGAACCCCTGGGAAGGGCCACCATGGGGCCGTGTGTGGGTTGATGGGATGGTGTGAGGGCTCCTTTCAGTGGTGAACATCGCTCGGATGACACCCCACACTAGATGACACCCCACACCACCAAAGGCTCGTGGGCCTGAGCCCATCGCCCTGGTGGTGGGTGGCCATGGGGGCAGGAGGTTGGGGCTGGCGGAGGGACCCTGTGGGTTGGGGACCCCGGTGGCTTGTCCCCTCGCCTCCGTCCCGTAGAGGAGGTGATGGTGGGGGGGGGGGGAGTGAGAGGAGACCCTCCGCCTTGATTCGTGTGTTCTACACCTGAGGTGGGAGCCGACGTGGTTTTGGGGGGGCCCCGCCGGGGCGTGGGGCTGCCTTTGGCGGGGAAAAGAAGTGATTTGGGTGGCGGTGGCCCGAGCCAGCCGTGTGTCCCTGCCTTCCCCCTCGGTGCGGGCGGAGGGTCCGCCCCGTCGGGGGGTCCCGCCGAGGGGCCGAGAGGCGCGGGGGGGGGGTGTGTGTGTGTGTGTGTGTGTGGTGTGTGTGTGGTGTGTGGGAGTGGGGTGGCGTCGCCGTGGGGCCGCCAGGGGGCGCCGTTCCCCTTCGGACGGCGGCGCCGGGGCGTGGGCGGGGCGTGGGCGTGTCGGGCGGCGGGGATTGGCGGAGGGGCGGCGGCGGGGGGGCGTGGCCGGGGCGGCGGCGGGGGCCGGCGGCGGCGTGGCCGGGCGCCCCACTCGCGGCGGCGATGTGACCCGGGCGGCACCGGCGGCGGCGGAGGGGGGAAAGCGGCGCTGATCCCCGGCCCCCGTCGTCTTTCCCGCGGCCCCGGGCCCGTCCTGCCGCCCGCCCTCCCTCCATCCCCCCCCCCCTCCCCGGCCCGCCGACGTACCCCCATGCCCGCTCACGGCCGCCCGCCGGTAGCGGCTGAAGCCTGCGGGGGGGCGCGGGGAGGCGATGGCTGCGGATCTGGTGGTGCTGCTCTGCCTGGCCGCCACCGCGGCCGCCGTGGAAGGTGAGGCGTGGAACGGGACGCGGTGATGGCGGGGGGATGGATGGATGGAGGGATGGGGAACCGCAGGTCCCCCGCCGCACGCGTGGGCTGGCGGCGCCGCCGCCGGGGAAGCGGCTCCCGGTAGGGCACGGCGCCCCTCCGCTCCGGGGAGCGCCGAGCTCTCCCGGTTGTGCCGGCTCTTCTCCGGTACCGGCAGCCCGGGGCTCGCCCACGGGGCCGTGGGTGGCTGTTGCGGGGGGGGGGGGGGGGGCGGCGTTCCAGCTCTCGGGGACGGCTGTGGGGAACCCGTCCCGGTCGGCGTGGGACCGGCGGCTCCTCTGGGTCACCTCCCCGCCGTCGCCCTGGGGGACACCCCTAGGGTCCCCTCTGGGTCGATCCCCTGCCCGGGATGGTGGTGGGGGGACACCCTCGGGGTCCCCTCCCCAGCAAAAACCCTCCCCGGGGTGGTGGCGGTGGAGGGGGGACACTTCCAGGGTCCCCTCCCCGGGTTGGTGGCGGTGGAGGGGGGACACCTCCAGGGTCCCCTCCCCGGGTTGGTGGAGGGGGACACCTCCAGGGTCCCCTCCCGGGGGTGGTGGCGGTGGAGGGGGGCACCTCCAAGGTCCCTTCTGGGTCCCCTCCCTGGTGGAGCCCTGCCTGGGTGGCCATAGGGGACATCTCCACGGTCCCCTACCCTCTAGGTCTCTTTGCGGAGGGCTCCCTCTGGTCATCCTCCTCCTCCTCCCGTGGGAGCTCGGGAGAGCTTTGAGGAAGGTGAGGATGGAAGTGTGTGTGTGTGTGGGGGGGGGGGTGTCTCCATCCCTCATCCCTTCCTGGGCCAGGAGATGCTCAGTGGGGCCACGGGGCAGATGCGTGACCATCCCTTCTGCAAGGTGGGCCTGGCAGGACAGCCAGCTCACCCGAGGCTCGCGTTGGTGGTGCTCTCTAGATGGCACAGCTTTTGGAAGCATTGCTAATAATATTTATTAGTTTTTTTTTTTTTTTTCTCCTTTTTTTTCCTTTTTTTTTTATTATCCTGGTACAAAAAGGGCTTGTGGCTGGGGTCGCCCAGCGCCCGAGCTGGGGAGGGGGGGAACGTGGTGCTGGTTGGCAGCAGGGAACGAATGCGTGGTGGTGGAGAGATGACGATGCAGGGGGGTCTGGTGGGCGAACGGAGCTGCCGGCCGGCGTGGGGCTTGGGGAGGGGAGGGTGGGGGGGGGGTGTGGTGGATTTGGGGGGGGGATTTAGCTGATGTGAGCATGGTTTGGAAGCTGGCCGGAGACCGGTGGCTCATCCCCGGGCGGCGCAGAGCCTCTTTGGGAGCCGAAACGCTGCGGTGATGGATCTGGGATGGGATTGGGAGCGGAGTTGGCTGTGGTTCGTGGTGGGCAGGCCACTTTGTGGTGTTTTTGAGGTGCTTTTGGCTGGACCCAGCTGTTTGTTTTTTCTTATTTCTGGGGCTTTCTCCCCCCCCCCTACACCCCCCTCCCCACCGTTGCATCTCTGTAGAACCACCTTGAGGTGGAGAGGCGGGTGCCTTGCCGTGGCGTGACGGGAATGGGCAAAGCCATGGGATCCCTCAGCTGGACTCGTGGCTGGATGGGAAACCTCCACTTTCTCCCTGTGGGAGAGCCCTCCTGGGTGTCATGTCCCTTTGTCACTTGGGGTCTCCCCCAGCTTGTCCCGAGCCACCCCGGGGTGGGAGCTTGGGGGGCACGTGGTGGGCTGGCAGGACCAGCATCCCTGCCCGGGACCGGACCTGTTGAAGAGCAGTGTTATTTCTCCTCTGCTGAGGCAATGGCTTCGGATAGTCAAGTAGTATCCTGGGAGAGATGTCGGATTCGAGGGAAAATTTTGGAGGGGGTATTTCCGAGGCAGAGCAATCGACTCTTGATCCGGAGTTGGGGTGGCTGTCTCCTGGCGTGGCCTGATTAAAAAAAACACCTTTTTTTTTGTTTGTTTGTTTTTTTTACGGAGCTTATTTAAATCTTATGCATCCTCCTGGTGCTAAGGTTGAATTTGTCAGATTGAGACGTGGGTTTTCTCCAAGTGAGCTGAAGCCATCTCCTAGATATCCCACCCGCCCCGGGGTCTGCCTTTTCCCCTGGAGCGGCCAGGAGAGCTGTTTTGTTGGCTCTGCCACGGGCGGCAGAAGCAGCTGGGAGAGGAGGGATTGCTCCCTGCATCCCAAATCAGCATCGGAGACAAAAAGTCTTTTTTTTTTTTCCTCCATGACCAAGGGAGGGAGGGGAGATCTGGGGGTCTGGACCCCATTGGAGGGGGAGGAGGGGTGCAGCCGGGGTCAGTGCCGGGGGCTACCTGCAAACATCTCTTTTTATCCTCCATAAAACCTTGCTAACTCATCGCCTGCGGCACGCGAGCCCGAAGGTAGGAGAGTGGCTTCTCCGAGTTTTCTTATGGTTCCTTGATTTTTCCCAAATCCCGTGGCTTAGCTGACTCTTTCCTGCCGGACACCTGGAGATATATATATAGATATATATATAGCCATTTTTTTAATTTATTTTTTTTTATTTTTGTGGCCTGTGAAGAGGAAGAGGGGCCACGAGAAGATGACAGGAACCAGCTACTCCGTCTCTCCCCCACCCTGCAATCACTCGGGAGCCGCTCGCGTGCTCTCTCTCTCTTTCTCTCTCCTGTCAGCTGAACCAAACAGAATCCCATTTAGCAGAGAGAGAGGGTGGCAACGGGCTGAGGTTGTCTGTTTTACCTCGGGAGCTGTTGGAGTTTGGGGTGTCGGTAGGTCAGATGGGGGCTGATGTCCGTTTTGGCGCAGCTCTTCCCACCTTACCTTATCTTCTCTGCCTACCTGCTTCCCTAGCCTCGCGCCTGCTCTTTTAAAAAAAAAAAATCTAAAAAACAGGTTTTTTTTTTTTATTTTCTGTGCTTGTGGCATCACGGTAAGCAAAACACAGGGAAGGGAGGTGGAAAACCCTGCACGGGGCTGGGCTTAGTTTTGCTTCGCGTGGCCTTTGGAACCGCAGCCCGGGAGAGGAGCGGGGATGGGGGTTCGGTTGGAGAGCAGCATCCCTGGCTCCTGCTCCTTGTGTTCCCTGCCCTCTCTCCTCCCGTTTTGGCTCGGGATGCTCCGCATCTGTTGCAGGCATCCTTCGGGCTTCCTCCGCTTCGCCCCGGCGCCGGAGCGGTGCCTGCGCTGGGGGCTGGCGGTGGCCACCGTGGCCACCCTTCCCACCACCACCACCATCTGGGCTTCCACCTTTGGCCCGGCTGCTTTGCCCCGAGCAGAGAGGTTTTTTTCAAGGAGAAGCTCGAAATAAGTCTCTCTCTCAAGAGAGAATTTGCGGGCGCTGGGATCCTGCATGGGAATTTGCATGTGTTAGTATCCAGCCATCCCTTTACTTTCACTTTTTTTTGCACAAACTATCTGGGGGAAAAAAAAAAAAATAAATCCAAACCCCTAAGGGGAAAAAAAAGCTTATTCTTGGCACGATGAGTGAGCCCAGATCTTGTCAGCCTGAAGGGAAAGCGTTTTGTCAAGTCATGGAAAAGGGGCCGGTGACTGCAGATTGCCTGTGTTGCCTGTTTTTTTTGATTTTTTTTTTGATTTTTTTTGACTAATTGCTGATATCACTGACTCATTATGTCTTGCTCAGTCTTCCTCCTCCCTTCCCGTTTCCCTCATGCTTCGGGCTCGGAGATGGAGGTGAAGGAAAGGCAATGTCTCCGAAGGTCCTGCTGGCCCCAAGCTGACCTCAGTGGCTCATGCCACGCAGTGCTGGAAAACCTGAAAAGGGAGATATTTATTTTTTTTTGGTCCCTGGGATGCATAAATACAGCTCAACTCATGGAGGTGGCCGTGGTACGGCTGTCCCCGAATCGGTGGCCATGAGCCCATCTCGCCAGCGACTTCACCTGCATCTGAATTTCGTGTTGGTCTCCTTCCTTTATGCTCCTGATTTATTTTTTTGCCTTAATTAGAGCTTTGAATTTCGCTTTCCCCGAACATTGGCGCAGCCAAAAGTTGAATAACTTACAGTGCTCTGGTGGCTTGGCTCTGGAAGCCGATTAGAGATGGAAAGGAGCGCCGGGGATGATGGAGAGATCAGAAAAGCCGCCCTGAAAAGGGGAAACCTGCCCGTCGGGCTGTCATTAGGGGTATTTATTTGATGCCGAAGATGGTCTTGGAGCAGTTAATGCAAATAAGGGGCCCTGAAGGAGGACTGGGAAAGGCAGGCGCGGAGAAGGTGGGGTCTGTGATAAATATATTTATTTTTCTGCTCGCCATTTCTGCGTGGGAAATTGGGTTTCCCCTTATGGAAATGGGAGCCCTGCGCTGCCACGTGGTCAGCGGCCCTGTCTGCTTTTGGGGGAGGGGGGGGTTGCAAGGTGGCATCTTGTCTCAATCCCGGGTGCAGCTCTTGACACAACAGGATGGAGTAAAAAAAAAACAAAAAAACCAAAAAAACCAAAAAACACCTTCCCCGGCCTTAAAAATATAGAAGAAAATATGGATGTTTGATGATGAAGTCACCCCGAGTGTGTTCCCCTGGCTCTGGATCCAGGCCACGGTGCTGAATAATAGATGTTTCTAGCCGAGATGGGCTCTGCAGGCTTGAAGAAGTGCTCGGATTTGGTGAAAAGGGGAAAATAGTCTACCTTGGGCAAGAGGCGACTCGATGCTGATCAGGTCAGCGGGGTCTTGGAGGCGCTGGTGCCGTGGGATGAGGCTGATGGAGGAGATGCTCGGAGCAAGGTGCACCGCTCCGTTGGAGATCCAGCCAGCTTGAGGAGGCTTTTTTATTTTTTGGCCTCTCCCAGCTGTGGGTACGTACGTGCTCATCGTACCCTGGCGTGGAAATGGCTTCATGCAGGAGCCCCAAAACTTGTGTGGCACTGCCTGAAGGGTGCCGCAGGGCTCCCTTCCCTCTGGAATGAGCACAAGCAGTCATTAAACGGCGCAGCGATGCTGAGCGTCGATAGTTGGGGTTGGGGGAGAGAATGTCTTCCCCAAATATTCCTTAGAACTCGGAAGGGCTTTCGGATTTGGCCGTGTTCTCTTTCTGCAAACGTAGGGAGCTCTCGGGCATCGCACGCGTGAAGGCTCGCGCAGGGCAAACCCCCCCAAAAAAAGGGTGGGTGTTTGCTGGGTGGCAAATTTGGGAAGGTGGTGGGGATGATGTTAGGAAGCTGGGGTGCACGTCCCTTACGGAGGTGGCTGGGTCGGGTGCGGTGGAAGCGGTGCGGAATAACCCACCTGGTGGGAACTTCGGGTCCAGCGGTGACGGAGAGCACCTCGCGAAGCGGCAGCGGGTGGTAGGAATGGCGAGTTAACCTGAATCCAGAAGATATTCAGGTGCATCGTGGCCCAAGTGTGAACGTAGGGTGCTTCCCACCAGCCGAGCCCTTGGCATCGCTTCACAGGATCACACGGGGTTGGAAGGGACCTCTGGAGATCATCCAGTCCAACCCCCTGCCAGAGCAGGGCCACCCAGAGCAGGTCCCACAGGAACGTGTCCAGGCGGGTTTGGAATGTCTCCAGAGACTCCACCACCTCTCTGGGCAGCCTCTTCCAGGGCTCTGCCACCCTCACAGGAAAGAAGTTCCTCCTCATGTTTAGATGGAACTTCTTCCATTCAAGTTTGTGCCCATTTCCTCTTCCTTCCCTGCTTCCCCTCTCGGCGGGAGCAGGAAGGGATGGAGCGATGTCAAAGCAGCTTCAGGAGGGAGCTGGGACCTTGGGTGGTCACGGGACACCAAGTTGGTTATTGCAAAGTCCAGCTTTTAGGGGCTAAAAAGGCAGTCTTTCCAAAAGAAAGCACCTTGAGAGGCTGCTCGGGATCGTGCAGGGGAGGGAGCGGGCACGGGGCTGATGCAGGTGCCACCCAGCAGCAGGTAGAGGTACCACAGACCTTTTTTTGGGAACAAC
>QJSC01004037.1:102595-136229 GCA_003697955.1 Calidris pygmaea
TTTTTTTTGCTTGTTATTATTATTATATATTATTATAATTAAACCATATTTTTAGCAGCTGAAATTCAAGCCCGTCTGGGTATTTATACAGCAAGATGTTTTGGATGAGGAATAGGCCAAGACAGTCACGTGGCTGGGGGGCCAACGTGAAACAAAAGAATCCATTTATTATCCAGGCAGGAAATTTGTTCTTCGGGATGTTGTAGCTGCAGACATAATGATTTCATTTCCTCCGGTTCACCCAGATTAATGGCTTGTGCTCTTTTGTTTGTGTGCCTGTGTTATTTCTGCAACGTGGCTTCCCCCCACCCCTCCCCGGCTCCGGACCGGTGTGTGCGAACACGTGTGCGAGTGCCCTGGGCCAGGGGAGGGGGGACATGGGGTCTTCAGGTTGGGCTGTGACATGCTGGTTGGGTTTTTGGGGAAGGGTGGGATGCTGGGAGAGCTGAGCCAAGGCTGTGGGACCTTCTGAGGTGTCCTTCCTGACAGTGGTGGATGTCCATGCATCTCCGCGGGTCTTCTCCTCCTGCATCTCCAGGGGTTTCCTCCTCCTGCCTTGATCACCAGGGCAGCAAGATGCTTTTTCCTGTGAAGTTCTGATGGGATTGGGGGAGATCATAGAATCATGGAATGGTTTGGGTTGGAAGGGACCTTAAAGATCATCCAGTTCCAACCCCCCTGCCATGGGCACCTCCCACTAGAGCAGGTTGCTCAAAGCCCCATCCAGTCTGGTCTTGAATGAGATGGAGAGACAAACGGGAGTCATGACCTTACGGAAAGCGTGCAAGCAGCATGTCTTCTCCTTGGGCAGTGCTCAAGGGTGTAGGTAGTTGTTGGCTTTGGTGGGAAGCCTTGTACCTTCACACCCTCCCAAACATTGCGTCGGGAAACAGCCCCTTTTCCGAGGGAGCCGTGCTGGTGCGCAGGGATGCAGGCATCTGCCGCCTGGTGATGAGTGAGCAGCTCCTTCCTTCATGCCAGGCAGGTCCAGCCCCTCATGGGGATGCAGGCCATCTGGAAGCTGGTGGCACTGATGCTCCCTCCTTGACAAAAACAACAGACCCGTCTTTGTGGACACTACAAGATTAGTGTCAGCTTTAATTGCTCCCTTTCTTGCTCTCTGAGTGTTTGGCTTTTGAAAGCGATGTGACAGGCAAACGATGCCTTTGTGTTGCTGTTGCCTGAATGGTCCTCACGGGGTTTTGGCACAGAGCTTTTAATTTACTGTGTGAAGCGCGACCGCGGTCTTCTGTTCTGGATTAATCTGGAGTAACCTTGTGGAGTTGGAAGCAGCTGTCTGTGATAAGGAGTTGAACGTGGTGCTGCCTAGGATCCGCGCTGGAGAAGGTTTGGTGACCATCTTGCTGCCCTCGTGTCCGGCTTTTCCTCCTTCCCTCCCTTAAATTTAGGGAGGAGTGGGAGTTTCTGCCACCCCTTCTGGAGGAGGTTTCCCTGCAGAGACGTACCTCGCTGAAGGAAGACCCTCTTGGCCATCAAGGTGCATCTACTGTTGTTCCTGCCATCTTCCATCTTCTGGGCGCTTGCGTGCAACGATCCCATCTTGCACGTGTGTTGCACCTTCTTACTTTTGTTCCCCTGAGCTTTTGTGCCACGAGGGGTGCATGGGGCTGAAGGTGGGAGCCCACCATCCAAAAGCTGCAGGAGGAGAAGGGTGGGAGCTCCTGCTACCCTGGTGAGCTGCAGGCGCTCTCTCCCCACCTGCCTGCCCTCCCAAATCGCTCCGGTGTCACCCAGGTGACAGGGTTTGTGAGGATGTGACAGCTCCGTTGCACAGAAGATGATGAACAGTAATGAGACCCAGAGCACAATGTGCACTTAAAGTGATTTATTTCAGTAAGGAAGCCACAATCAGGGAGGATGGGTCAGCGTCATCAGGAGAAGAGGTGGGTATGGAGATGAGCTCAGGTGGAACTTTATCATCCCTCGGCGCCGTGTTAAAAAAGAGCAGAGCTGCTGTAGCGTGAAATGGAGCTGTGTTGGTCACACCAGGACCATCCCTCGCCCGTGGTGGACTGTAGGCACCTCCTGGGGGTTGGCCGGTGACCGGGCAGGAGGTGGCTCAGGTGGACTTCTCCTTGCTCACTTCCCTTTGAACCCACGCTGAAGCTTTTTGGTGAGGTGTCACCCGTGTGTTAAGTCGTCTCTACCCATGTCCTGGAGAAGGGAGACCATCCTGGTGGGGAAGGAGAGGAAGAACAGCCCCCGAATCCGCCTTGGCACGGCTCCCGGCACGCAGATGGCTGGAGCCTTTTCCCAGCTTGCACCCGTGCCAGGGCCGGGGGCAGGGGTGGGCTGGGCAAGGCCGGCTGCCAAGCAGCTCCTCCTGCCAGCATCCTCCTCTTCCTCCTCCTCTTCCTCGCCTCCCAGTGGGAGCTGTGGCCGCTCGGCAGCTCCACCGGCCGCTGCAGCTGGCGGGAAAAGCTTGGCGTGAGCACGGTCCTGTGCAAAATCTTGGGATTTAAGGTCGACTTAGAGCAGTGCTGGTTTTTCCACTCTTCTCCCAGAATACGGACCCTGGTGCGGGGGGGGATGGAGGACCTGGGGCTGCCTCTGCCTGGGCAGCCATTTGCCCACTGCTCCTGGCACATTTTGGGTGATGCCCCAAGAGCTTAAGAAGAGGGGTCCTGACCCCCCCCCCAACTTTGTAGAAGAGCATCTTCCAAAGGGGTGATTGCTGGTTGCCGTTGGCACGGTCGGGTTGAGCACAGCCCCGCTGGCCCGTACGGCACCCTGTGGGAAATGGGGTGTTTGGAAATCTTGGCAAACAGGTTTTGTTATTTACTCGCCAGACCAGCTGTCGTGTGCCTGCGTACCTAAAGATGGCCCAGGCTGATAGTGAAATTTTCGGGAGAGGACACGGGGTAGTTACAGATCCTGCCCAGTGGCTGTTTTGACCAAATCCAAAAGCTCAAAAAGAAAAGGAAAAAAAAAACAAAAAAAAAACAAAAAAAGAGAGAGGTGGTGGAGTCTCCTTCTCTGGAGATGTTCAAAACCCGCCTGGATGCCTTCCTGTCCAACCTGCTGTGTGTGACCCTGCTTTGGCAGGGGGGGTTGGAGGAGATGGTCTCCAAAGGTCCCTTCCCAAAACCTGTGATTCTGTCAAAAAGATAAGTCCCGGGACAAAGCTGGGGGAGCCAAGGGATGGGTTTGCAGGGTGTTTCGGGAGGTGGCATTTGGACGTGGGGCCAGGGCAAAAAAAAAAGCCCCGGTGGGGTCTGCTCTCCTCTGCTTTTTGCGAGGGACCTGTTGGCTTTGCCATGTCCCATTTCCCCCACCTTTTTTCCCCATTTCCCACAGCCGCAGCCTTATGGCGGGGAGGGCAGGGCTCCCCAGGGATGGGATGCAGGCAGAGCCTTCCCCCCCATCCCAGCCACATCCCAACGGAGGCTTCCCCTGGTGCTGCCACAGCGGCACAGATTTATTTCCCTTTGCCTCTCGCGCTCCTTGCCTCATTTGCACTCGCGAGCTGGCTCCATATGGTGCAAAAACCAGAGAGAGGATGCTCGGCACGGCGGACGGTGCTGGGAGGGGAGGAGGGGGGGGGGACGGTGCGGGGAGCTGCTTGCCGACGAGCTTTTTGCAGTTTCTTCCCTTCGAGGTTCAATATTTCCACCTCCTCCCCTCCAGGGCTGTGCTCCGGTGGCCAGGGCTGAGCTCGACCCCGTCCCAGCATCAGCCAGAGCATCCCTGCCTGTTCCTACTCTCGCTCCCCTGCATCCCCGAGCTGGGGGTCTTCAGGACGCGTCCTCAGAGCGGCGACGCCGTCGTTGGGTTCTTCTTTTACACCTGAAAATAGTTGGCCGGCCTCCCCGAAGGCTTCGCTACGTGTCAGATGCTGCTTTTAAAAAAAAAAAATAATAAAGCATCAATCTGGCTGGGGTTGTGCTGTGCTGGCAAGCTCGCCCCGCGCTTGCTTGTCCAGAAACCGGAGTTTTTCTTTCCAAGTCTCTAATTTTTGGGGAGGAGGGGGGGAGGAATTTGGTTTCTGGCGCGACCGAGCAGCCTGGCTTCGGCTGTCGGCAGCCGGGGTGAACAGGGAGTTTTTTCTTTCCCCCCCCCCCCCCAGTTTTGGTGTCTGGGGGAGACACCGAGCATTGGGAGGAGGTGTGCGTGGACGCTGGTCTCTAACCCCGAGTCCCCCCACCGTGCTCGCTCCGCCGCCTGAGCCGTCTGTCATGTTCGTGGCTCGTGCAGAATCCCTTTGACATTTCAAAATGAGATCTAGTAAATAGGAGCCGGACGATGCCAAGTGCCTCTCTCGTCGCGAGGGCTCTTTGACAGCGCGGCTGGCATTTCAGATTTAGGGCTCTACGAGACGCGTGTTTTTGTAGCGAGCTCGAAGCCCTTCTGGAGAACACCGGCCAAGGCAGTGACTCATCCTGAATATCTAAAGAAGTGATGGCGCGTAGGGAAATGCAGGATAAATGTTTTGATTTTTAGCGCTTTCCTCCTAGGCGGTGCTATCCCGGAATTAGGCAAAATAAATCCAGGGGGGCAGGAGAGCCGCAGGGAAAGGGGGGACAGGGGTCTGGCGCGTTAATTCAGCAGAGCTTATTGTGTTGCCTCTTCGCTGGTGGCCTTGAAGGCTGGCTTTGCAGCCGTGAGACACGTGTGAGCACGCTGCTGGGGACATCCCCTGCCATCCCACTGCGGGAGGATGTCCTGCACCTACCCAGGCGTGAAGACCGCCTGTCCTCCTGATTTCTCCCAGCACATGTAATTGTGGATGCTGTCAATGTTTGTTGCTGCTCTGTCTTCTCAGTTGACTAAATCTGTATTTGGAGGCTGTCATTTCCAGGGGAATCCCAGCTGATTAGGAACCCAGTTCCACTGAACTCGTTAGGCTTCCATGGCCTTTGCCTGTGAAATCTCAAACCCTACTTTTTTTTTTTTTTCTCCCCCCTCATCACCCTTTCCTCTTTTTGGGGTGTTCCTTGCTTTCTCATCGTATGATGAAGTTCAAGCCCCCTCTTCCCAAGAGAAGAGCTCTTGGTGGAATGTCCCTCTCTTGGGTGAGCTCGCTTGCTTCCATTCAACCTGGCTGGAGGACACCATGTGCAGCCAACAGTGGTACATGGCCGTTGACCAAGAAGTGAGCTACAGCAAAGCAACAGAAAATACAAAATTGTTGACATGGTTGTTGACATGATGTTTGGTTTATCCTTGCACTGTGGTCCTGCTGGGACATACGATGAGTTTGGGGTGCTGGATCCTCCTTGCTCACTTGCTGGTGAGATGGTTGTCCAAGCCAGCTGGTCTCCACCCAAGAAGTCCAGAGGTGTGAGGCCGCTGTGCCCAACTTGTGTTGAAGCCACCTGACTGTGTAACAAGGGACAGAGTGTCCTCAGGCTCCTGACCTGCCTTCACCTGCTTTGGTGTGTGCTCCTGGGTGGTGGTAACGTTGGATGCTGGAGAGCGGATGATTGCCCTTCCCCAACCTAAGCAATCCCTCTTTCAACCCAGACCTTCTCACACCACTTAGCTGGACCTCGAGTTGGAGGCTTCTCCTTGTCCTGGGCAGCCTCGGGAGCTTTTGGAGGGTAGGGTTTCTGGGAAAGCCTCTGCCCATCCCTGGGTGGCTGAGCTCCTCTTCCACAGCTTCTGGAGGATGAACTGAGTAACTGCCAAGCTTGACATATGGTGATTTTCAGGGCAGGCTGCGGCGTTCGGTGATGTTTGCTGGCAACCCAGCCTCGAGAAAGCAAAGATGAGGATTTAAATGCATAGTGACATTGTTCTGGAAAATGTTCTCCTGAAAAGACAACCTTGTCATCTCGCAGCCCTGGATCGCTCCTCCGGTGGGGATGTGGTGGAGGAGCTGGGCTCGTGGGATGGCTGGGTCTGTCTTGGTGGGCCAGAGCGTGCATCAAAGTGTTCTCTCAGCCCTTGGTGCTGCTTTGGCTTTGAGTTGCTGAACGCATCTGCGTCCATCTGTAAATACTTCTGTACGGACTATGATCCCTGTGTATAGTATATGTGGATTTCGTATACCCGTGGCCTGTCTGCAGCTACAAAGAGTATGCTGTTGGGGACTGACTTTGCCCCTGTGGGAGCAAACGATCTCCTTATATTTGGAATATATTGGCTCACCTGTAACATCCCACCCTGAGATTTTTCCCATTGCTCCTATGCCTGGTTTGAGCTCGGGGGGTTAAAACTTGTTCCCAGATTTCCTAAACTAGGGTTACAGTTTGCAAAAGGAAAGGTATTGAAAGCCCTATCTTCTCTATCTTTGTATTTGATTTGCTCCCCTTTGTCTTTTTTCCCCCCCGTGTGATGCGTGCGTTTTTTGGTAAGTCTCTGTGTTTCCTTCCCTCTCTCTTATCTCTCCCTCTGCAGTTCTCTCTCTTTTCCTCTCTATTCCTCTCCCCTACCCCCGTAATTTATTTGCAGGCAGGTTGTCTCTTTGATTTACTGTATGTCTCCCTGGTAGGATTATGATAAATGGATTGTGTGGCTCGGGCTGAGCTCCTCCAACACCACATACCCACGCTGGGTCGAGCCCCTTCGGAGCCTGAAAACCCAGGGGAGATGCTGGGGCTGGGTCTCCTCTGCAGGGAGGGGGGAGTCTTGGTCAATGGGGCTTGGTCCTGGTGGCCCAAACTTTCCCTCACCTCCTGAACTTTTTTAACCCCCATACGCTGGGTTTCCCGCACGTGTGTGTGTGTACACCTAGGCTTGCTAAAATGCGAGCAGGTATTTTTATCGGGTGCTTTCCGGCCCATCAACCAGCATATTTCAATTTACTGTGTCCTGATACATGGAGAGTGTTTGCCGCTTGTAATTAGAGCCCTCCCTCCCGCAGCCGCAGCGGGCGGCGCTTTTATTGATAAAGTTGTTATAGAGTTGCTGAGCAAACACCCCCAAATCTGAGCTTCATTAAGTTATCGCCTGCCCTGCTGCGATGCATCTTCATTGCCCGCTGAAATCCATGCCATTGACGGGAGATCCCGGAGGAGGTCCGGGGCTGTGCTGCCCGGCCGCAGCTTAATGCATCCCGTCACAAATTGACACAGCATGCTCATCCTCGCCTGATATATATATATATATATATNTTTTTTTTTTTTTTTTGGCCACTGCAGACCTTCTCGTGCCGGCTGGTGCCGTGGCTGAGATGTCTCTGCAGAGCTGCTCCTCTCCCCTGAGAGGTTCGTAGAGACCCCAAAGCATCAGCAGTTTCCTTTAAAAAAACGGGCGGAAAACGTTTCGTGTTGGCTTGTTTTGTTGATGTTTAGCGCATCCTCTCCCTTCTCCGCTGGGTTTGTTGTTCGGCGGGTAATCCTTCATAACGAACCGGCGGGAGATTGATGGGGAGAGCTCGTTATGCACTTCCAGAGCAGTTCCACCCTCATTCTGTAGCAGCAAAATGCGCCATTAAAGGCAGAGAGCCCTGGGAATGATGGGACGTAATTAGTTGGTGCCGTAATATTTTTGATTGAAAGTGTGTAGATACTGTGAGCGGCGCTTTCGGAAGCCGGCGCTCTGAGGCCACTCTTAAGGAGAGCAGCGCTTGTCCAAGGGGAGAGGCTGATCCTGCTCTGGCACCTTGGTCCGATCTTGTGTTCCTGCTTTTCTTTTTTCCCAGCTTAGTCTGAAATTCAGGATATCACGGAATTGTCAGAGTTGGAAGGGATCTTCTAGGGATCATCCAGTCCAACTCCCCTGCCAAAGCAGGGCTGCCCAGAGCACATCACTCAGGAGCATCCAGGAGGGGCTTGAAGATCTCCAGAGAAGGGGACTCCACACCCTCCCTGGGCAGCCTCTGCCAGGGCTCTGCCACCCTCACCCCAAAGAAGTTCTTCCTCAGATCGGAGTGGAACTTCCAGCTTGTGCCCGTTGCCCTTCGTCCTGTCACTGGGAAGCCCTGGAAAGAGTCCGGCTCCATCCTCCTTCAACCCACCCTTTAGATCCTTGGAAGCATGAATAAGGTCTCTCCTCAGCCTTCTCTTCTCCAGGCTGTTCTCAGGGTCGAGAGAGTCGGAAAGGAGTAGTCCCTCTACGAGGTTAGGGAGGTAGTAGAGACCACGTGATGAGACCTGAGAGAGGTCATTAAGGGACAGAGAGAACTGGACCACACCCGTTTGGGTTAGACGTAGCCACCCTACAACACCAGTTTTTCGTCCCAGCGCCTCTCGTTGGACCTTAATGAGTCCGTTGGTTCCTGATGGGTGCTTCCTCTGTGGGGAATGGTGAGAATTAAATTCCAGTTATTCCCCCGGCACCTGTGGGACTTTCTTTCCGCCGACGCCGAGAGGCTTGATGCCAACCACCAGCCTGTAGGTAGCGGTGGGGAAAAGCCACGATGCAGCCCTGGGCTCGGCTTGAAGTCACGACAACCACATGGGGCTTGTGGCATCGTAGCAGTTAATGCTATTTAGCACTAGTCTTTGTAATAAAGCGCCTTGGCTCTGTTTCTCTATTGTTCCCTTTCTCTGGTAATGTCACCAAACTTGGACAGAAGCTTCCCAAGCTGTGCCTTTGCCTTGGGCTGATTTTGCAGAAGCTCTCGGGAGAGCGAGAGGGGGTAGAAAGAAAGCTCGGCGCCTGCGAGCACGAAACAGAGGGGGAAATACGGTGCTTTGCTTATGGAAATAAGTCTTGCTTTCGTTCCCTCCTTCAGAAAGTCACGCTGTGGGGCTGGGGATGTGCCCTGGGGCTGGACCATGCACTGACCCAACGGTGCTTGCTTTGTACACAGCGGGATGAGTCTCTGAAGATCCCACCCCTGGAGCATCCTCTGCCCCTCTGGACCCTGGACCTGATCCCCCCCCCCACGGCAGGGCCACACGTTCCCTGCCCCTCGCCCGACGGCTCCCCTCCCATCTCCCCTCTCCCCGTGCATCTCGGGGGGGCTTATTTCCAGCAGCTGGCATCCTTTCCAAATCTCCCTCTACCCATCTGTTGTTATCAAGCCTCCTCTCTCCTTATTTTGCTTAATTTTTATCTTTTTCCTCTTGGTTGTCTTAGACATGCCTGCGTCTCCCTGCGTATGCCCAAGCATTTGCTTTCGAGTGCCTCAGGCTGGTTCCTGCCGTTACCTTCTTGCAGGAGCTCCTCCTTCTTGCGTTGGGAGAAGGACCATGTCCCCGAGGCATCTATTGAGGAGCCGGGCACTCGTAGAAGTTTCTTCGAAGAAGATTCATCATTGAATATCTTTCTTTCCAGGTGGCAGAGTCGAAATGCCACCAAGTTGGGCTGATGTCCTTGGCCTCCACCTCTCTCTGCCCGTAGCCAGGTGCCTGTGGCACCTCCACACGGCGTGATGAGGGGGACCCCTCCACGCTGGGGAGGTCAGGATTTCAGGAAATAAGTTCCACTTCCCATTTTGGCTAGTTCAGAAAGATTTTTTTTTTTTTTTTTTTCCTGGAAGAGGCTTAAATCCTGTTAGGAAGGGTGGTTGGCATGATGGCATCAGCTGCTGCGAGATGAAGTTCTCCCGCAGCTACTCTCGCCCCAAATAACCTGTTTCCACCCCCCCCTGCTGCATGAACGATGCCAGCCCACTCTTCACCCCTCCGAGATGTGGTTTATCCTGCCGTGGGCATCGGCTCCGGCCGCCTCTGGCCCCCATTTGCCCGGGAGGGTGTGGGGAGGCCGGGGACGGCGGCGAGTCCTCCCTGCCTGGATCGCGCCGGTGCCATCACAGATGGATGCGCTGCTCGGCGGCGAGGATGCTGGTGCATTCTAATTGCTGGCATCTTTACTCGTTACGAGTGTAATTGTGAGTAGACGTTTGTTTTTGTATTGATAATTAGGGACTGGAACAGATGGCGAAGGCTTAGTTTAAAGTAATGTGTCCATTAAAGAAAATCTACTGTATACAGCTGAAGATTCTTCACTCTGAGAGCTCAGCTTGCCCAAGCAGAGCTCGTCTTCTCCCTAACGAGGGCTTCAGCCATTACAGCCTGGTCAACTGCCTTCCGTGGAGGCTCGGGTCGTGAAGACGAGTGTGTTGAGCTCCCTCCCGGGCAGAGCATCCCCTGTTGTGCCTGGATGCAGATGGTCGGGTGTGGAAGGAGGAGAGGGACATTGAGTAGATGAGATGGGGAGGGCAGCGTCTTGCTGGGGGCTGAGCCCGTCTATGGCAGGGTGGAGGGGGGATCTGATCAACGCCTATAAATACTTCAAGGGTGGGTGTCAGGAGGATGGGGCCAGTCTTTTTTCAGCGGTGCCCAGGGACAGGAAAAGAAGAAATGGGCACAAACCGGAACACAAGAAGTTCCATCTCAACATGAGGAGGAACTTCTTTCCCGTGAGGGTGTCAGAGCCCTGGAAGAGGCTGCCCAGAGAGGTGGTGGAGTCTCCTTCTCTGGAGACATTCCAAACCCGCCTGGACACTGTTCCTGTGGGACCTGCTCTGGGTGGACCTGCTTTGGCAGGGGGTTGGACTAGATGATCTCCAGAGGTCCCTTCCAACCCCATGTAATTCTATGATTCTGAGGCGCGGGCACTGCCTGGTGCAGGTGGACAGGGGGCAAGTGGTTCTCCCGACGTGGCTAATGATGCTGTGCTGGATGTAGGAGGTGATGGGGAGATGGGGTTCTCTGCTGATTAATGATGCTTGGGCGCTGGTCCATGGTAATCCCTTCGTTAGTGGGCAGAGCAAAGGGATTTTAACGCGTGTCCTTCCTTTACCTGCTTGCCAGAGGGGCATTCCCCATATTCCCCCCCTCCAGCAGCAGCCCAGGGATGGAGATGTGAGTGCTGAGTGTCCCCCCTTTCTCAGCAGGATCTTGGGGCACGGGGTCCCGAAGTCTGCAAAGCACCCCCTTGCTGGAGGGAGGTGCTGGGCAGAGCCTCAGCCCCCAGCTGCCTGGCCATAAGTGTCCCTGTGGGATTTCCCCCCGGGGTCACGGTGTCACTCGTATGTCCCAGCAAATGAAGTCAAATCCAAGATTTCCTCCAAGAGGAAACAGCGGAGGTCAATGGGAAGTTGCTCAGCCGAGCCTTTCTGGTGCCAGGACCTCTGCAGTCACGGGGTTTGGGTGAGCTCAGCAGGAATTTGAGCTGATGGGAGGGGATTTAACTATTTAATTCTATTTTATTTAAAAAAACAACCAACCAACCAACCAAAAAACCAAACCAAAACCACCACCAAACAAACCAAGCTATTTTGCGGAGTTAGGGCTCCTCTTGTGTATGGCAGTGTCCTTGGGGCAGGAGATGGTCTGTAGAAGGTCAGGCTTTTAGCGGTGGCTCTCAGCCCCCTTCTCCCTTTGCTCTGGAATTCCTTTCGGAACATTTGGAGTCGCTGAAGTGCAAGTTAAGCATCTGTGGTAGAAACTTTGCGAGCGCCACCTCCCTGGCCATGGGCCACCTAGCCCCCTCGTGACTCCAGGAAAGCTCCAAAGTGAAAGTTTCTCTGCGGTTCTTCTCCATTTATTCACTTATTTCTCTATTTAATTAGTTATTTGGAAGCCTCCTGCTCCACTGCTGTGTGCCTTCCCCCTTTGTTTCCGAAGCGTGGAGCCCTTGGGGAGGAACAGGAGAAGAGGGAAGGGGGGTGAGATTTCGGGAGGGGACCCCAAGCTGCGGGGAGAGATCCCGGTGGATGTCACCTTGGAGCGGGGGGTCGGTCCTAGCGTGCTGTACCTCATCAAGCTGTCATTGTCCCACTTGAAAAAAGCCACCCGGGGAAGGAAGCTGTAAGTGTGTGGAACAGGCAGGGAGACGACGGGATGAAAATCCCTTGCCAGAAGGGTCTTTCCTCCTCACTGAGCGTGTCCTTATTTACTCTGCAGGGTGGGTTGACCTGGATCCGGGTCCCAGCCCGACCACGCTCCCCACGTCAACCCTGGGCTCCCCTGCCTCAGTTTCCCCTATGTGGGCACAAGGGGAGAAACGGCGAGTGTTTTAGGGGCTCTGGGAGCATCCCCCCCCCACGTAGCCCCACCAGGAGGAGGGATGGGGAGATGTTGGCAGGGCCCTTCCACCTCCTCATCCGTTGATGCACAGGCACGTCCGCCTGCTTGTTTGAAGGGCCCGTAGCGAGGATTAATGACTGCTTAACGAGGTGCGGGGCTGTGGGCAAGGGAAGGAAAGCTCGGTGGGAGCAGAAGCTCGCTGGGGGTCTGGAGAGGGAACCCCCCAACCCCGTCGGGGGCGGGGGGGCAGGGAGGAGATGCAGGTGGGATGTGTCATTTTTAGGCTGGCTTCTGCCAAGCAGGAAGGGGCTGAAGATGCTGCGGTGGCACGAAGGCCATCACATTTTCGTATTCCCTGCGGGAACCAGGGGTGAAACATCTCCTCTCCGAGGGCAGGAACGGGCTGAGCACCATGCCAAGCCATGGGTGTTGGGGGGGCTGCGGGCTTTGAAACCCCCCCCCCCAGCAGTGCCATAACAGCATCCCAGGAAACCTTAGGGGTGCAGGAGCTTTGTGAGCTCCCCAAGCACCTTTTTCACTCCATCTCTTGAGGCTTCCCCCTGCCTCCCTGGCCTCACTCACCTCTCCGGGAGCCAGGCTGGGATTTCGGGAGCGGGGAAGGTTTATCACTCCTGGCAGGGTCGGGGGGGGGGGAATTCCCGGTCACGCTTCCCGGGCTTCCCATCCCGGAGCAGCCGGCGAAAGGAGGGGTGGGAAGATTAATTGGAGTTTTGTTTCCCACTTGCGGTTGCGCGGAGAGATTAAAAGCAGCATTCCGGCGGCGGTTCACGTTCCTGGGCTGAGCTTTATTTCCTGACCTTTATTTCTCCGGGTGCACCCTTTTTTCCTGGCGCTGCCGGGAGTTACCTGGGAGCATCCTGGGGGATGCTCAGCCCCGCTGGCGGCGCATCTCCTCCTCCACCCCCCCCCCCCCCTCCCCCAGTTTGGTGGAGACACAGGAATCGAGGAAATTAATCTGCATGTCTGCTTGCTGCAAACAAATAAATAAAACCTGGAGGATTTTTTTTCCCCATCTGTTTCTATATGTTGTTGCACCCACTATTATTCTTGTTGTGTTTTGTTGTTTTTGTTTTGGTCTTTTTTTTTTTCCTTAAAGAATAAAAGTAGGGAAATGTCAGCTGCGTTACAGCTTTTCAGTATTTCCAAATATTGAATTTTACCAAATCCTCCGTCGAGAGACACCCCTCCCCCCCCCAGCAGAGGAACACGGCCCCGGCAATGCCATTTTTATTTGCGTGGTCGAAATAGCTCTGCCAAATCGTAACTCCGCACGACGGCGACTCAGGGCACCCAGACAGATGTAGAACACGAAGCGGGATGTCTGGCATCGCGGAGAGAAGCGCGGAGCTGCCAGCGTGTCGGATGGGACCCGCCGAAAAGGGACCCTGGGGGAGAGGGTGGGCTCTGCCCGCGGTGGGAGGCTTTGCCCCAGCCTCTTGCTGCACCCAGGGGAGGGCAAATGCAATCTTTATTCACTGAATTTCACTGAATTTTTAGAGTTGGAAGGGACCGTAGAGATCCATCTAGTCCAACTCCCCTGCTGAAGCAGGATTGCCTAGAGCATGTTACTCAGGACTTCCTTCGTTTCTGAGCGGCTCCCAGGGCCAGGTGAAAGCAACGGAATGTTTTCCCCTGGCCCTGTGCTCGTGTCGTGACCGAAAACGTGGGGAGTAACTCGTTTTGCTTTCCTTTTCTTGTGTCCCCTCAGAAACCTTGATGGATACTCGGACGGCGACCGCCGAGCTGGGCTGGACCGCCAACCCTCCCTCGGGGGTAAGTGCCACTCGTCCAGCTGATCCTCCTGCCATCTCGTGGGGTTCGCGCTGTTTATCTTAAAACACCGGTGGGGAAGGCGGGTGCCCCATTGGGCTGGTGTGGGGCGGGCAGGGCATTGCTGTGCCGAGCTGCACGGCTGGTCCAGGGCTCAGCATCCCTTCCCTGAGCTGCCCCGGGGTCTCAGCGAAGACGGAGCTTTTTCTCCATCCCCGCGCTCTCTCCTGTCCTGCCTGTCCTCCTCCCGGGTGAAGGGTCTGGCCCCATCACCGCTCTCCATCCCCCTGCTCACGCCTTCCCTCTCCCTGTGCCAAAAGCCTTGTAATTAGGAGACATTAGCAGGCTCAAAACAGCTTTCATACCTGGAACATCATCCGTAATTGCGCTCGGCAGTGCTCTTCCCTGGCTATTAATGTCACTTTTATGAAGTAATGAGGAACAAAACACCCTGAGGCACTTAAAACATCTTTTTTAGATAATACGAGCCTTTGAGGAATGGAAGCATAAAATAACCTGACTCACGTTCCCCTGGCAGAGAAAGTGAGAGACGGAGCCGGAGGGAGAGAGGAGCAGCGGTGGGAGGGGGTGTGAGCTGATGGATGGGCATCGTGGTGGGACAGGCAGCTGGTGACACAGGGATGGGTACGACACCAGGGTCTGTTCCTGGGATGTGGCACCGAAGGGAGAAGGCTGCCAGCCCATGGCTTTTTTAGGGTATGACCAGCCTGGCCGGGGCTTCAAAAGAAATGAGGTTGCACACCATCACCAAAGCCGAAACCGCATACTTAGCGGGCACGACAGCCTCTCCAGGCACACGGGAGGCCCTTGAATTGCTTTGGAAAAAAAAATCTGGACCCACATAAAGCGCTGGCAAAATGCAGGGGGGCTGCACGCGGGTGATGGAGAGGGGATATGAAATAGCTGCCTGCAGCTGCTGTGGCTGACAGCCTGCGTGGTGAGGGACGGGGGTCTCGCCCTCCACCGAGCGGCAGAGCGAAGCCTCTCCCAAGCCTGCATCCCGCTGTCGGCATCCCTGCATCCCACCGTGGGCATCCCTGCATCCCACCGTGCATCCCAGCTCCCAGTCTCCAGCCCTGCCTCGCAGCATCTCGGGGTGCTTGAGCCTGTCTCCGTGGTGGACCAGTGTTTGCACTTTGTTCCTTGCTCCTCTGGGAGTTACTGGTGAGTCTTCTCCTTTACAGGAGTGAGTATTAGATCTTCCACGAAGTATTTTAACACACTAACTCATTTATTTAAAAGACAGAGGGTCAGTCCGTAGCGGGTGTTGGAGAGTGTGACTGCACCCTATGAAGTCCCCTTGGTCGTGGACTGGGCTTTCTTTCAGTAGCACCAGGCACTTTGCTGGGTGGATAGGTAGCATCTTAAAATGCATTTGGGACTCCTGGAGTGACGCCCCCTGTAGGTATCGCATCCCAGCCAAGGCATGTTTTGGAGTAGATTGAACACCAGTTGGAAATAAACCATGTCACAGAATCACACGGGGTTGGAAGGGACCTCTGGAGATCATCTAGTCCAACCCCCTGACAAAGCAGGGCCACCCAGAGCAGGTCCCACAGGAACGTGTCCAGGCAGGTTTGGAATGTCTCCAGAGATGGAGACTCCACCACCTCTCTGGGCAGCCTCTGCCAGGGCTCTGCCACCCTCACAGGAAAGAAGTTCTTCCTCATGTTTAGGTGGAACTTCTTATGCTCAAGTTTGTGCCTATTTCTTCTTGTCCTGTCCCTGGGCACCACTGGAAAAAGACCAGCCCCGTCCTCCTGACACCCACCCTTGAAGTATTTATAGGCGTTGATCAGATCCCCCCTCAGCCTTCTCTTCTCCAGACTAAAAAGTCTGGAGAAGTCCCTCATCCTCTCCTCGTAAGGGAGATGCTCCAGGCATGCAGTAGTCTTCACAAGCTGCCCAGTTACAGCACTGGGCTTTAGGGTTGGTCCCATTTAACAGTTCACAACAAATATTTGAGAGCAGATTTGTGCTGCTTCTTGGCTTGTCTGGAGATAACGGCCAATATTTGGGTGAGACCTGTCTGGATTGGGGGTGCCAGGGGAGGTTGGGGATGACCATGGGGCCTATCCGTGACCGTGACCCATCCAAGCAGCCTGGTGTAGAGATGCCAAGATGCATGTGGGATTTCTGCCTGCGTTGGAGTTGACAAAGACACCAAATTTAGTTGGTCTTTTCTTGTTTTCAGTCTTCAGTTCCCAAAAGCAGCCACCCTAGGGCTGTGCTATTTTATTTTTTTTCAGCCCAAGCTGCTGAAAACTGGGGTAAGAAACCAAAAGCTTCCCTTCTGCCCTGCCTTCCTCCATCCAGAAAACAAGAGTGTGGTAGCAGCTGTGCTTTGGGGCTTGGCAGCAGACCATGGCATTGCAGGAACAAGTGAAGAAGAGAGGAACCAGACAGGGGAGCAAAGAAATGAGAGGGAGAAGAGCGACAGCCATCTATAAACAGGACCTTCCCACTCCTTGGGGTGGGAGGAGGAAATGGGAGGATGGGAAAGGGGCTGCTGGCTGCTGCTGGGGTGTCAGCTCCTTCTTCTAGGCTCTCCTCATTCATCTCTTCTGGGGCTGGAGGTCCAGGGGATGGATGAGCCATCTCTCCTAGCACTGGGCCTGCCGTTGGCATGGGCTCTGTGCAGGCTTTGGGTCCCTTTGGGTGGTAGCACCTCCCCATGGCATGCTGAGCTCCAGGAGTGACTGTTCACCTTGGCTTTGCAGATGCATCCCGGGTCTCAGGAAGGGCTGTTGACATTAATTCCAGGGCACGGATACCCGCTGGACAGCAGGGGCTCCGGTGGGATGTGGGCTCTCCTGCTGTCCCCGATGGATGTGCTTGAAATCTCAGCGGAGACAGAGAAGAACATTGTCTTAATCCCCAGCTCCCTGTGAATTATTTAGTGGGATCTCATCAAAATGATGCATTTCTCACTGTTAGAGCATCCACGGCAGCAGCTGCTGGCACCGCAGGGCTTTCAGCCACGGGGACCTGCTGCTCTTCAGTGCAGGAGAGCTGAACTCAAGGGATGCCCAAGGAAGCACTAGGACAGGAGGGTACAGCAAAGGGCTGCGAAGATGATTAGAGGACTAGAACATCTCACTTATGAGGAGAGGCTGAGGGACTTGGGTCTTCTTAGTCTGGAGAAGAGAAGACTGAGGGGGGATCTGATCAACGCCTATAAATGGGTGTCAAGAGGACGGGGCCGGTCTTTTTTCAGTGGTGCCCAGGGACAGGACAAGAAGAAATAGGCACAAACTTGAGCATAAGAAGTTCCACCTAAACATGAGGAGGACCTTCTTTGCTGTGAGGGTGGCAGAGCCCTGGCAGAGGCTGCCCAGGGAGGTGGTGGAGTCTCCATCTCTGGAGACATTCCAAACCCACCTGGACACGTTTCTGTGGGACCTGCTCTGGGTGGCCCTGCTTTGGGAGGGGGTTGGACTAGATGATCTCCGGAGGTCCCTTCCAACCTCTCTCACTCTGTGATTCTGTGATCTGGCCCCAAACTCTCATGAGGGTTTTCCAAGTGGCATTTCATGTCGTTCCCAGCTGCGGGTAGCCCTGTGTGCTGGGAACCTGAAGTGTGGCAAGGGTCCGCTAGCAGGTTTTGGCTGAGTTTTGAGGCTCTGTTTGCGAGCCCACCCCCCTAAAAAAAACCAACAAAGCAGCAAAGAGCAGGGGATGCTCGGTGGAAGGAGCCGGTGAGAGACCCCGCTCCCTGATGGGCACCGTGAATAGAAGGATGGTGGGTAAGGTCCCCAGCCGGGGTGCAGGAGCCTGGCGGGTGGGATGAAGAGGAGGATTCCTGCAGGAAAGGCGGCATCACGCCGGTGGGCGAGCGCTGGAAGCGAGCTCGTTATCTGGCGTTAATTGGATGGCGGGGCTGCAAGGCAAAGCCCAGGTGGGGACGGGAAACAATGCCAACCCCCCTGGGTCGGGGAGGACCTGGCAGCTCTCTGGTGTGAAAAGGTGTCTGGTAATGAAAGGGCGTTGAATTCCATACATCTCCTCGTGGGGGGGGGAGAGGGTTTTTTTTTTGCAAAGGGTTTTTTTTTTTGCAAAGCTTTCGTGGCGTGGGATGAGAAGGGAGAGCGCTCGGCTGGATGCGGGAGGTTTTGTTGCTGATTTGGTAAACATCGCTTAACGACAGCCTTGAGCTGTGATCTTTGCTTTAAGCTTAGCCCAGCCGAGTAGGTGGACCCTGGGGGCAAACGTTCTGCTGTGCTTGTTGGCAGCATGCAGAAGACCCTGCTTCCAAAAGAAAAGAAAACCCTGTTTATTTTATTTTATTTATTTTATTTTTATTTTTAATTTTTATTTTGTTTTATTTTATTTTGTTACTTTTACATCAGTGCTGTGGTTTTACTAGGGGGAAGCTTGGGGAGCAGGTGAGGAGCGTGGTTGCTCCAATGGTTTTCCATTGAGGAAGAGGGGAAGAAGATGATTTTCCATTGAGGAAGAGGTGAAGAAGATGATTTTCCATTGAAGAAGAGGGGAAGTCCTGTTCAGGGTGCAGGGTTGGCTGTGGCGCGTGGGGAAGACCCACAGCGGTTGTTGTCACCCCCTCCGCCGTGGTGGCCCCACCGAAGCCCCCAACACGCGTGAGCGCTGCCGTAGCCTCGCTCCTGGAAATTATGCATGATATTCAGAGCGCTGCTTAAAGATTGCCATATGAATAACGCCGTTACGAGGAGACTGTAAACATGGATTAGTTAAAATGAATGGATTATGAGGTTGTAAATCTGTCTGTAGGACTCTAATGCCATCGTAGACTATTCACAGTTTGCCGCTGTCCCTTAATTGAAATTGTAGCCTGGATTATATTAATGCCCTTCTATAAATCGAATTGCAAATCTATATTCTCTCTCTCTCTCTCTCTCTCTCCGTGGCGGTAATGTTTTATTTAGTTAGTTTTCTTTGCCGGGGGGAAGTGATCCCATCGTGCCGAGAGCCTGGGGTCAGGCTGGTTCTCCAGCCCACGTGCTGGCTCAGGCTTTAATGAAGCCACAGCCTCATGTGCTGCTTTCCCTCACGTCTCCAGGTGCCTGGAACCATCTTTCTTCCCGTTTTTATGTCCTCCCAGGGTAGCTAAGGCCGTTGCCTGTGTGGAAAAAGATGTTTTAGCATCAGCTGGTAGCGATGGGGAGAGAGGGCAGGCATAGGGAATCAAGGAATTGTCAGAGTTGGAAGGGACCTTCTAGAGATCATTCAGTCCAACTCCCCTGCCAAAGCAGGGCTGCCCAGAGCACATCACTCAGGAGCATCCAGGAGGGGCTTGAAGATCTCCAGAGAAGGGGACTTCACACCCTCCCTGGGCAGCCTCTTCCAGGGCTCTGCCACCCTCACCCCAAACAAGTTCTTCCTCAGATTGGAGTGGAACTTCCCATGTTCCAGCTTGTGCCTGTTGCCCCTCGTCCTGTCACTGGGAAGCCCTGGAAAGAGTCTGGCTCCATCCTCCTTCAACCCACCCTTTAGATCCTTGGAAGCATGAATAAGGTCTCCCCTCAGCCTTCTCTTCTCCAGACTAAAGAGCCCCAGCTCTCTCAGCCTTTCCTCATCAGGGAGATGCTCCAATCCCTCCATCACCTCTGTTGCCCTTCGCTGGACTCTCTCCAGCAGTTCCCTGTCTCTCTTGAATTGGGGAGCCCAGACCTGGAGGCAGGATTCCAGTTGTGGCCTCCCCAGTGCAGAGTAGAGGGGGAGAATGACCTCCCTCCACCTCCTGGCCACACTCTTCCCTACGCAGCTCAGGATTCTGTTGGCCCTCTTGGCCACAAGGGCATGTTGCTGGCAAGTCAGGGGCAAGAGGGTGAGGATTTCTTCTGGTGCTGGCTTGGGTGGTGTTTCCGCATGTGCATCATGTCTTGTGTGCACGATGGCGTTCCTGGTCCCCTCTGGGGCTTCGGGACCCTCCTTTCTGCCCTGTACAGGGTGAGTGGCACCTCCGTGGCTCATGGGCCACTGCTGGTCCCTCTGTCACCCTCTCACGGCCTCTCTCCCTTCTCCTTTCTCCAGTGGGAAGAAGTCAGTGGCTACGACGAAAACCTCAACACCATCCGTACGTACCAGGTGTGCAACGTCTTCGAGCCCAACCAGAACAACTGGCTCCTGACCACGTTCATCAACCGGCGTGGAGCTCACCGCATCTACACCGAGATGCGCTTCACTGTGCGGGACTGCAGCAGCCTCCCCAACGTCCCCGGCTCCTGCAAGGAGACCTTCAACCTCTACTACTACGAGACAGACTCTGTCATTGCCACCAAGAAGTCCGCCTTCTGGACGGAGGCACCCTACCTCAAAGTGGACACCATTGCTGCTGACGAGAGCTTCTCCCAGGTGGACTTTGGTGGCAGGTTGATGAAGGTGAACACAGAAGTGAGAAGTTTTGGGCCTCTGACCCGTAATGGCTTTTACCTGGCTTTCCAGGACTATGGGGCTTGTATGTCTCTGCTGTCCGTCAGGGTCTTCTTCAAGAAGTGCCCCAGCGTGGTGCAGAACTTCGCCATCTTCCCGGAGACGATGACGGGAGCGGAGAGCACCTCTCTAGTGACTGCCCGTGGCACCTGCATCCCCAACGCCGAGGAGGTGGACGTGCCCATCAAACTGTACTGCAACGGGGACGGGGAGTGGATGGTCCCCATCGGCCGATGTACATGCAAAGCTGGTTACGAGCCGGAGAACAACGTGGCTTGCAAAGGTGAGGTTGGCCTTGGGTAACAAGGTGCTTTCATTGTTTATAAGCTCTGCTTTAAGAAAATATTTGTCCCCAACCACGCTGTTTTGGGCAATGCCTGATGTGAAATTGGCTCTGCACCATCTACCTGCCCTGAAGGGGTTTTGCTCCGGGGACCAGGCAGGGTTTGGGGGAGCCACAGTGGTCAACCTGTGGCTTCTCGGCGCACTCCGCTGGGTGGCCAGACTCGGCGAGCGGCGTGGCGAGGGCGCGGGTGCCGGTGTGGCCACCGCCGCGAGGCCGCTGGAAGCCACCTCTGTGATCTGCTGCCTTCAAAGTGCCGCACGGGCCGGCGCTTGCCGGCTGAGCCGCTTTCATCTGCCTCATTATTTCCCCGGCAAAGCCGTGGGAGCCGGGCAGCCACCGAGGGGCCCGGCTGCAGCGAAGCCGCTCTGATTCTCGGCGTTAATTGGAATATTTTTTTGCTGGGTTTTGGTTTGGTTTTTTTTGGTTTTTTTTTTTTTTTTTTTGGGTTCCCCCAGCCACGCCGCCAGCACGCTGCTGCCTGCTGGAGTCCTCCGCAGCACGGGATTATAAATATGGAAATAGTGCTCGCTGCTTTTCATCTCCTTTCGCCATTCTGATGAATATTTCCCAAGTATCGTTGGAGGATTATTTTATTTATTTATTTTTTTTTTTTTGCTATTAGCTTTACTCGCTGCCCTTTCCTTCTCCTCTCCCAAGTTAAGGTGTTGTTTTCGTACGCTGCTTGGAAGGAGGGAAGAGGAGGGGGCTTTCTGTATGAGAAGCCAGCCCTGTTTCATCGGTGCTTTCCAAATAGCTTCTAGAAGGTGGGCACCACCAGGTCAAGGATGGGTTGGGAACAAAGAGAAGGTCAAAGGCTGATGTCAAAGTGCTTTAGGGCTGGTTTTGAGGGGGGAATAGAATCATAGAATGGTTTGGGTTGGAAGGGACCTTAAAGATCATCCAGTTCCACCCCCCTGCCCTGGGCAAGGACACCTCCCACCAGACCAGGTTGCTCAAAGCCCCATCCAGCCTGGCCTTGAACCCCTCCAGGGATGGGGCATCCACAGCTTCTCTGGGCAACCTGGGCCGGGCTCTCACCATCCTCACAGCAAAGAACTTCTTTCTGGTAAATCTCCCCTCATCCTATCTCTACACTCCGTGACAAAGAGTCTCTAATATGTAATGGGTAATGGATGAATAATGGAAAGAGGTCTGACTTGGACCTCTTCTGGTGCAGGTGACAGCACGTGTAGCACCAGGCTTGGCTGTGATGCTCCTTGGGGTGGCCACCATGGTGTTTCTTTTCCACCTGTAACTCCAGGTATATGAAAATGTCAAAGCTGGGATTCAAGCTATGGAGAAACTTGTTTCTTCATTAGCTTTAAACCTGAGAACTTGTGTAGGTTTTCACCGTGACAAACCACATCCCTGCCTGGCCAAGGTGGGGATGGCGATGCTTTCCCATGCCAGGGCTCCAACAACTGGGAAACCACCAGAATCTGTGCACTCATGCATTGCTTTCACATTGAGCAGCAATGCTGGTGGATTCCTTTGAGTTCTGTGATTGACCCTCAACGTGGTTTTGTTCCCACCAGGAGATGGTCTAGTCCCTTGAGGAGCTGGAGGGCTCTTTGCAAACCAGAGTGTTTCTGGCGAGATGTTCCTCTGCCATTGAATAAACAAACAGAGAGCACACATGCTTGTATGGCAAAATGACACTTTTCTCATCGTGGAAAAATAAATACTAAATTTAGCTAAAGACTGGAATTGGGAAATACTGTCATTTTGCCAGAAATGTAGGAAAACAATGACAATGTAAATGTCAAATGAATGTTTTGGTGGTGTTCAACTTTCTATCTCCTGCCGGCTGGAGCAGTGGAGGAGATTGAGGTCTTGAGCGCCTCTGTATCCCTGGTAAGAGCGTGCTGCACCCACCCAACGCTCATAGTTTGGGTCAGGGATGGAGGAGAACTGCAGGACATGCTCAGGGTGGATGTTGGATCCATCTCCGTGGCTTTTTTTGTTTCCTTTTCTCGTGCAAATCCCATCGTCGTCGTGATGTGTTCACGCTGCCAGGGCTGTGCCGAGCAGATCCCTGTGCATTGGGAAAGTGCTGAGTTTTCTGTCCCACAGTGCCCATCTCCAGCCAAGCTCCCATGCCTTGGTGGCGCTGATGCTGAAGGAGAAACCCCTTGTGCCACCCGAGTGTGGGCTCTGTGGTGATCCTGACAAGCGTTTAGCCTTGGCGTGGGGAGCACGCATTACATTTGGGCTCCATGAGGAGGAAATTCAGGATCATGGCAGGTCTAAGGGCATCGAAATGCCCTTTATGGGTCAGCCAGCAGCATTTGGGTCCAGAAGAGCACCAAAGTACGCTGTGGGTGCAGACCAAGCAGGTGGTTAAATGCCACCAAGCATTTGTGTGATGACCATCCTTCTTTGATGACCCCATGAGCATGGTTGGGCACTGGTATGATGCTGTCTCCAGAGCAGAGCTCTGATTCCTCTCCTCTCCCAGTCTTGTGAGAGTATTTCCCAGTTTCCACATCAGGAGGATGGACGAGAGGCTGGGATTGCACATGGGACCTGCATGTTTGATGGTCCTGCTCAACACTGGTGAGGAACCCCAAACCAATAAACCTCCAGCTCCTCCTGGAAGTTCACTAAAACCAGTCCTAAAAGCCTGAGCCAGGGCTTCCATTCGGGCTGTTGGGAAATTAACTGTGTTTGAGTAAAAATCTGACCTTGGGTTGGACTCTGGCTTCTTGGTAGCTCATGTGCACCCTTTGGCCGTCAAGCTCCTCCTCGTATCCCCATGGACTCTGGAGACCATGAGGGAAGACCTGACCCTACTGCTGCCCTTCCCAAAGGTTGATGGGCAGGAGGTGGCACGTCACAAGGTTTAGAAGTAATAATTTTTTGGTTTTATATTTGTCTTTGTGCTCTGGAAGGGGTCGAATTCCCCTGCCTTGTTCACCTGCTGGGTTCTCCTGGCAGGGATGCTTCCAGGATCCGCATCCCAGCTCCCGGGAGGCACGTGCTCCTGACATCTGCTCAAAGCCTTCATCAACCTGAGATGAGCCACTTAACAAGCCCGGGGGAATTGTCACCAAGGAATAAAAAAAAAAAAAAGAAAGAAAAAAAGGGAGAAAAAAAAAATAATAAAAAAACCCCACCTCGGTAAATTGAGGCTGAGAAAATGGGCTTAATTCCTTGGCGGTGGGGAGAAAAAAAATGGGGTTGAATTATTTAGCGCCCCCCCTCCCCTGCCTTGTCCCTGTCTCATCCCTCCCACCCCCTGGGATGGAGGCTGTGCCTGTCACGGGGCTGTTAGACCGGAGCGGTTACGTGCTGACAGCAGAGCCGGGCGCCGCCGAGGGATTCATTAATCCCGGCTTTTATTGGCACTTAGCCGCTCGCGGAAGACACAGGCAGAGCCCAAGCCTTCAGCGGGGGTATTTTGAGTCCCGAAGAGATTATCGTCACATTTTAGGGTCAGAGTGATGGGGGAACGAGGCGGGGAGTGTGTGTCACTACCACCACAAGGCTAAGATAGGGGTGGGAGGGAGGGAGGGAGGGAGGGAGAATTTTCTTTAATTGATCTGCCCCCGTTATTTGTTTCCATCCTGGGCTGGTTGGGATTTATTTGGCACTACCAGACCTCCTGGCTGGTGGGAAGCTCTCTGCTGGGTGATGGCACGCCGTGCCCGAAAGCCTGGTGGGGCTCATCCTCTTTGGCACCCGGTGCCCGTGAGAGCTTGTGGGTCAGCGCGGAAGGGCGGCTGTTACTGAACCCAGAGTGAATAATTCATCTGGTGCCAGGGCCCACGCTCCTTGCGGGTTGATATTAAATCCATTCGTCTTGCTCTGCCCCGTCCCTCGCCTTTGCTTTATGGCTTCCCTGCGTGGTCAAGGTGCAATGCGTCACCCTGCTGGGCTGGAGGTGGGAGGAAAAGCGGGAGCGGGGAGCACTAGGGGGGTCGGGGAAACCATTGGAGACCTTGGATGAACGCACTGGTTGGATTTTGCTTGTTTTTTTTGAGGAAGATGATTAAACCCTTTCTCTGCCGGCGTTCACTCTGAAACCTAATGATGGCAAGGTAACCCCTGGCTAGAATGATGGCAGCTGTGGGTCTCTTGGCTTTTAGCCCCTTGGGCACTGGGGATGGGGCACTGTATTTGTGTCTCCTGGAATCAAGCTGGCTTTCTCTGTGACCTTCCCAGTACCAGGTGGTAACTCGGTTGTGTTTTCCTTCCGGCGAAGGCAAAAGTTGGGAGCTAAAACAGCTTTGTGCTGGATTTGTACTGTGTAGGTATAAACCCGGGGAGGGGAGGGGCGAGAGGGGGGTCCTGCTGCTTCCCAGGCTTGAGTCTCAATTTTCCCCTCCGGGCAAATTCCTGTCGTAGCGTGGTCGGGAACCTCCAGCCTGCCATGGCTCAGGATAACGAACCCACCTGCTTGCTAGGAACAGTGGAAAAAATTTTAAAAAAAACGAAAAACCAAACAAAAATCAAAATAAGAACAAAGCCGGGCTGAGATGCAGAGGCTGCTCCTCGAGCATCCTTGGTCCCCAACCCTTCTTCAGGTCCCCCAGCCCTTCTTCAGCTGCCGACCGGCTGTGCCCAGCCTTTGCCAACCCCGTGCCTGGGTTTCATTTTGGTTTCCTTCATCCCTTGGGTTTCTTTGTCTCCTTTCTCCGCTTGTCCTTCCCTCCTGCCTCGTGCCTGGAGGGCTGGATTTGGAAAAGGGACAGCGGGGGACGGGGAGGGGGGGGAGCACGTCCCACGAGTTGAATGTCAAGGAGNCCATCGGGGCTTCCTCAAGCTCTTCCCTGGGGACCAGGACGAGGGCAACCAGTTTGTTTCAAAACCTTTCTGGCTCGATCTCCACCCGTGGACACACGGTGGATGGCACCAGTGGGATGTCTGCCCCCACGAGTTGGGTGTCCCTGTGGCTGCAGCCAATGTTTTAGGTGGCTTTGTGTGTTTCTCTGTGGGGTTGGAAGGAGGATTTCAAGCTTTTTTATTTTTTTTTTTTCCCTGCTTGGCATCTCAAGGAGGGATGGGATGGTGGATGGGGGTCCACCAAGGAGGTGGACAGGGCTGTGGCGGGTCTCCTCCTCCCCATGCCTGGCTGTGTCTCTGCTCCCTTGGGGGCTTGGGTGCCTGGAGGACACTAAACCTCAAAAAAAAGCTGCTTTTAGACCCAAGGGAGAGCATCCACGCAGCCGGGGCACCTTCCACCCCGAACAGCAGCGAGGACATCCAGATGGTGTTTCATTCCAGGTTTAACCAAGCCCAAAAAACCTCCAAATGGGCCTTTTCCTCCTTTTTTTTTTTTTCCTTTTTTTTTTTTTTTTTCCGTTTTTAGGGTTTTTTATTATTTTTTTTTGGAACAATATCAAGTTTCCTGCCGCCCCCCCCCGCCTTTCCCCTCCTGCGTCATCCCAAGCCGCCGTCCCCGGCCCGGGCCGTACTGGGAAGCAGTGGCTCTCCCAGTTCTCCCCGAAGGCAGGGAGTGATGCCAGAGGGATGGAGGGAGGGGGATGCTCCCCCTTTTTTGTCGCGGGGGGGGCTTTTTGCCTTCTCCTGGCAGCCATCTCCCCGCTTCCACCACTGGGTGGAACAGGCAGCCCAGTTTTACCACGGCCACCCTGCGGAGGAGAGAAAGCATTCAAATCACCGCGCCTCCCCCTACATCCCCCCCCACCCCCCCAAAAAAAAAAGAAAACCGTGGAAAAAGTGTGATTTTTCTTAAATTATACCTTAATGAAGGCATCCATTAACCTCCGTAATAATTTTACGAGGAAAATGTCCAGGAAAGCCTTGTTAATTTTTTTTTTTTTTTTCTAATGAGTGTGATGGGTTTTAATGGAAATCTTAATTAGACATTATTAGCCAAAATGTTCCTCTGGTGGATTCAGGCCCTTTTCTCTCCCCCGGCACGGGGATGGGGAAGGACCGTGTGTCGGCGGGGAGTCTGGGGGACACTGCAGCCACCGCTCTGCGGCTCTGTCCCCCCAAATCCCGAGTGGGGTCTGTGAGGTATGGGGCGGGGGGGGGGTCATCCCTGCCATCCAGCCCGCTCCAATGGAGAAATGAAGGAGAATGCCTAGAAGACACCCCGGGGAAGGGGTGAGCAGGGGCTGGCTCTGCCCTGGCCAGACTGTTTCAGCTTGTGGCCTCGGAGGCATTAGGGAAAAAAAACCCTGGGCTGGGATGTACAGCTTTATTTTTTATTTCTTTTTATTTTTTATTTCTTTTTATTTTATTTTTCTGCTTATAACCGTTTCCCCCCTCAAATCGTACCGTGTATTTTGCCTCCTCATAATGAGAACTTCTGAGGGTTACATTGATTCCGGTCTTAAAAGAGGAAGAAAAATCCCTGCCTTGATTTTTTATTATTATTATTATTATTACTTTTTTGCCTTTCATTCCCCTCCAAGAGCCTTTCCATGACCTTGTTTACAACCGGGGGCATAAATCAGCTTTCAAACCCGTGACTTGTTAATGGTCCATCTCGGAAACGTTACGTGGTAGCTAAAGTGCTTGGGGAAACTCATCTTTTTTGGGGGGGGGTTATTGGAATGCAAAGCTCCGTGTGCCCTCGCAGGGGCCATGAGCATCCACACCACGCCAGGGCTGCAAAAACCCACCCGGCTTTCCTGACCCCAGCCCAGGAGAGCCAGCCCCCAGCCGAAGGTCCTTTGCTCTCCAACCGGAGCAGGGATTGTTCTCCCAGACAATGGGAGAGCCCTGAGGAAGCTCAGGATCCGGCCAACGTCCGGCGTCCTCATTGTTCCCACCCTTGTTTGCAAAGGGCCAGCACCTGGCAAACCCAGTGACTCAGCCCAGGGTGGTTTAAAGCCTTTCTATAACTTTTTCCTTTTTTTTTTTAAAAATTTTCTTTTTTTTTTTTTTAAAGTCACGAGAGAGCTCCTTTGGGAACGGCTTTGGCTGGGGCCGTTTTGCTGTTGTTTGCTTGCAAAGGGATGGAGATCTTGCCCATGCTCAGGGCTTCACCACAGCCCATGGCAGGTTCTTCAGGAGCCAGCATCTCTCTCTGCTACTAGTATTAATAATTTTAAAAAAGAATTGGTTTTTTTTTTTTTTACCCCAACTGGCTAGTAATAATAATAAAATGGATAAAATGGACTTTTTTTTTTTTTTTTTCCCAATGGGATAACTCATCGGCACTCCCCCGTGGAAGTCGTTTGGGAGGCAGGGTATCGTTTGGGAGCCGTGCCCTGGGGTTGCAGTCAGGCTTTGCTGCTCTCCTGCAACCTCTGCTCTGGGAAACAGGCCTTCACCGGTGGGGTTTTAATAAGCCAAGGACTCGTCACGTAAATGTGAGCTGTGAATTAGCCATGGGTTGGGTGGAGCGAGTCTCGTTGCTGCCCCTTGCCTTGCTTTCCCGTGGCCATCAGAGGAGTTTTGCGTGGGTCGGACCCCGCATCCAGGGCTTGGGGCGGCGGGGGTCTGTGCAGAGGAAGGATGGAGCCCACCAGGATGAGGGGAAAAAGGAAACTAATCAGCGCACGTTAATGAGGTTTTCATTTTTCACCCTCTTCCCAACCCCTGCATCCGCTACCTGGGGCGTTCCGCACCCAGACGGTGACGAATGGAGCAGCCCCGTGGGTGTCAGCTCCGAGTGTTTTAAGAGCAGTCATTTGTCACACCCGGTGTCTCGTACCTCGGAGGATGCGTGGAGAGCCGGAGCGCGGCGATTAAATCACAGCATCGCTCTCCCACTTAAGCGGGGCTTTGGAGGAGGGCTTTCGGAGCCACGGGAAAACCCATCCGTCTTCAGCCTCGCAGCCAAGAAATGATCCACGCCTTGTCTGTCGCAGCATCCGACCAGGCTAAATATCCGGCTGTGGGCACCTCAAACTGAGATGTGCAAGCCCACCCGAGGAGGCGACTCACGTTCCCCCACCCGGGGCTCCCAGGGGGAGCAGCAGCTGAAAAAAATTGTAATTAACGGCACGGGGTGAAACCCCGTCGCTTGGTTTTCATGTTAAGCCCAGGACTCACCTGCTTGGATGATATTTGTCGTATAAAAACGGTTTTTTAAGGAAGGAGGGAGCTGTGGGTTGGTGGTAGGAGCTGGTCACCTCGGTGCTCTTGGTGTGGCCGCATCCTGCAGGGACATCCTCCCGGTGGCAGCAGCATCCCCTTGAGCAGGGAATGATGCCTGGGCTGCCCTCCTCTTGGATGATGCCTCTCTGGGTGATGCTCTGGTTGGTGTGGGCAAAGCTTTGCCATCCCCATGCCTTTTTGGGCGAGGGTTGTGAGCTCTGCGCTGTGTTGGGGGCAGAGGGCTCTGGTTCCTGGGCTCTGCTGTCTAAAACTTGTCCGTAAAAGCAAGAAGTGTCCTGGGGATCCGATATACGAGAGGAATTGGGGACTGAATTTCCACCCCGGCTTGACCGGCTTTCCTCTGCTGGGTCTGCAGCCCAGAAGGTCAATATCCCGTGAGGTGAGACTTGATATCGACTTATTTTGATCGGATTTTTTTATTTATTTATTTATTACCTATCTGCATCCAGGCGTGATGTCACCACGGCATTTAAAACCAATTGCTCGATAAAACCTGCCCTGGATGTAGCTTTGGGATGGGTTGCTGCGTGTCCCCACCGTGGCACGGAGGGAGCTGGTCGCCCTCCTCGGGAGCCAGGGATTATTTTGACGCTTGTGCGTTTTGCTCTATCTCAAAATAGGGAATCTGCTTGAAAGCTTGACTCAACCCAAACCTCCCTGTTCTGCCGTGGGCATCTCTTTAAGCACACCGGGTGAGCGGGGCTGGCACTTTGCTGCTGGGATGAGGGCATCGGGGTGAGACCTGGAGATATCACAGACCTCCTGTCTCCACATCCGATCTGCTCGCAAGCTCTTTATCGCATATTATTATTTAAGACAACTTATTCTTAGAGAGCCCACAGTGCAAATCATGTTTCACAGCTGAGAAGAGCTTCCAGAGTTGCCTTCGTAGAGTAAACCCCCTCAATCTCGGATGGCTTTGACTTATGCGTAGCAGATGTTGAGGATGGAGGAGACTATTATTATTATTTTCTCAGCTTGTTGCTACTGTTGGTGTGGGACACGAGTAGGGATTTCATCAGGGAGAAGCTGGCTGTGCTCAGAGGTGAGGTTAGGGGATGTTGTCCCACCTGGCAGCCTTGGGCACCTCTCCTGTCCCTGGTTGTGGCACCAGTGTGGACAGTGCCAGTGTGTTCATGCCGTTTGCGGAAGGTCCTTTCTCTGGCTGGGACCTTTTGAGCAGGTTTCCTGCCTTCACCGCTGCAGCACGAGGATGAGCTGGTGTGGGAATCATAGAATCATGGAATTCCACAGAATCATGGAATGGTTTGGGTTGGAAGAGACCTTCAGAGATCATCCTGTCCAACCCCCATGCCATGGGCAGGGTCACCTCCCACCTGACCAGGTTCCTCAAAGCCCCGAACATCTTGACCTTGGGCACCTCCAGTGATGAGCCATCCCCAACTTCTCCAGGCATCCTGTTCCAGTGTCTCACCACCCTCATGGTAAAAAAGTTCTTCCTTGTGTCCAACATAGACATACCTTCTTTCAGTTTAAAACTGTTCCCCTTGTCATGTCACTAAAGGTCTTGGTAAAGTCTCTCTCTTTCTTACAGGCCTCCTTTGTTTATTGAACCCGAGCAGTTTGGACTGGGAAAATGTTAAGAATCATAGAACCATAGAATCATCTACGTTGGAAGGGACCTTCAAGATCATCTAGTCCAAATATCAGCCTAACTCTGCCAAAAAAACCCCCATCACTAAACCATGTCCTCCAGCACCATGTCAACCCGTCTTTTGAACATCTCCAGGGATGGTGCCTCAACCCCTTCCCTGGGCAGTGGTCCCAGAGCAGAGAGGGAGAGCGTGGATGGGGAAAAGTAAATCGGTGGAAGGCAGACGGGTGAAACTTTTCAGAAATTGCTTTTTAGGTGTTTTCTGGCTCCGGGAGCTCAGGGGTGATAGGAGGCACTTGGCAGGAGCAGGACAAGTCAACGTCAGCAGCCACCGTTTAAGTGCTTATGGTGGGAAAGGAGGTGCTATTGAAAGAGAGGGACGCTGTAGAAAATATAAAATATATATATATGTGATGCTCATATATAGAAATAATAATAAATTGCAGCCAACTGTGGGAATTCTGTTTTACTGCCAAAAATGCCACCCCTGGGGTGGGAAGGGAGGGTTTTGCTCAGGCTGGTGTGGGGTGATGGAGGCGGTTTCCCCGGGGCCACGGCAGGTCCCCGTGAAGGCAGGAGCAGCTGGTCCCTCGGTTGCAGCCGCCTTTCCCCTCTCCTTTCCGCGGCTGGGTAAGAAGGCACCTCTCCTCCGAGGAATAGTAATTATGGCTTGTTCCGTTATAAATATTCATAGGGGAGCTCTCGTAATTACTTTTCTAATTAATTCCATGCATGGGGCTCTTGGGGTGGAGGTGGGATGTGGGACAGTGGTTGCGCCTTGGTCAGGACGTCCTCCCCTTGCTGTATCCATCCTCCCCTTGAGATATCCATCCTCCCCTTGCTGAATCCATCCCCAGGCATGGTCCTCAAGCAGTCAGCCAAACCCCAGCCCCCGAGGCTCATCTCTGCCGGGGTGGGGTGGTCCTGCTCCGTGATGGGGCATCCCACCACCCCAGTGCAACCAAAGGCACGATGTCCTCCGGTGCCAGCATCTCACGAGCCTGTCCCCGCGGCTGAAGCTCTCTCCTCCAGCCCCATCCCGGGGTGACTCATCCTTCACAGCGTCAGCTCTAACGAGGAACCACTTCAGACGTAATTAATAAGCACTTGATGTTCTCTAGATGGAGGGGATACTGTGTGGCGTGAGCTGGCAAAGGAGGAAAAGGTGCATAATTAGTTCCTATGAGGAATGGGAGACGTTTGCTTCCGAGCCAGGAGGGGTTTGTGCTTCGGGGAGCCCGGGGGTGGATGCTGCCTCGATTTCCCAGTTGGAAAAAGGAGTTACAGAGTGACATTGGCGGTTCCCGAAATCCCCAGGGGGATCTCCGAGATCCACCATGAGTTTTTGTGGCAGCTCGCTTTCCTGCTCATTAGGGTGGCTCGATAGCTCCTGTAGCTGTTGAGGGTGAACGTGATGCGCTGGGTTAAGTGGTACATGAAAGTATCGGCTCATCCCTGTGGCTTCCCATCCGTGTCCATCGACTCCCGGCGTCTCACATGGCTGAAGTTCACTCCAAACTGCAAATAACCTCGCTCTGTGACTCCTGTATCGAGCCCGTTGCCTGGGGTGGGAGTAGAGCATCTCCTGGGGCTTGTGTTTTTTTGGGACTTGGGTCCTGGCCCGAATCTTGACCGCCCCCCCCCCCCCCCCAAGTTGTTTGCTCCAAACTCGTGGGGAGATCTTTGCTGGCGATGGGACGTACGTGCTCACCTGGGACCGGTCCTGGTGGTCTCCTCTCTGCGATACACCAGAACCGGCGTAACGTGATGTGGTGTCACTCCTGCACGCCGGTGTCACCAAGGTGTGCACGGGAGCATCGCTTGCCTTCGCAGAGCCAGCCAGCCTTAATTATAATGACCCTCATTCAAACCAAGCGTGCTCCAGGTTACGAGGGTTTCCCAAAATCCAGGTTCCAGCTGTGCCTGTGGTCGAGACAGGGCACCCGGCTGTTATAAACCACCCTGTTTGTTAAAAGTGGGCGAAGCGGTGGGGCTGGGGGTGCTGGGGGTCGGGTGGGAGCAGCCCCTGGGCAGATCTCGGTGTTTCTGCCCTACCTCTAGAGCCCCAGTCCTTCTCTGGGCTCCCGGCGATGCCCTCATCCCGCTCTCCCATCTCCTCCTTAAATCGCCTTCCACTTCTGGCACAGGATGGATTTCTTGGTTTGCTCCCCAAGCCCTTAGCTCTGGGTTTAACGTATGGCAGAGATGTAAACGTTCATGTATGGGGCCAGGGAAGCCCAAGGAGTAGGGGGTTGGACACCACCGTCCATTTACCGCTAAAAGGAAGGCCAACGGAATCCTGGGCTGCGTAGGGAAGAGTGTGGCCAGCAGGTCAAGGGAAGTCATTCTCCCCCTCTACTCTGCACTGGGGAGGCCACAACTGGAATCCTGCGTCCAGTTCTGGGCTCCCCAGTTCAAGAGGGACAGGGAACTGCTGGAGAGAGTCCAGCGAAGGGCAACAAAGATAATTCAAGGATTGGAGCATCTCCCTGATGAAGAAAGACTGAGAGAGCTGGGACTCTTTAGCCTGGAGAAGAGAAGGCTGAGGGGAGACCTTATCAGTGCTGACAAGTATCTCAAGGGAGGGTTGAAGGAGGAGGGAGCCAGACTCTTTTCAGTGGTTCCCAGTGACAGGACGAGGGGCAACGGGCACAAGTTGGAACATAAGAGGTTCCACTCAAATATGAGGAAAAACTTCTTCACGGTGAGTGTGACAGAGCCCTGGAAGAGGCTGCCCAGGGAGGGTGTGGAGTCCCCCTTCTTTGGAGATTTTCAAGACCCACCTGGATGCAGTCCTGAGTAACATGCTCTGACAAGCTCTAGGCAATCCTGCTTCAGCAGGGGAGTTGGACTAGATGATCTCTGTGGTCCCTTCCAACTCTGAAAATTCAGTGAAATTCAGTGAAATCAATCCCCCCTTCCCGACGTCGTGTCCCCGGGGAGAGCCGTGCCGTGGCATTTAATTTGCGGCCACTATCCAGGCAGCTCCCGTCCCCGCCGCCTGCCAGGGTTCGGGGCAGCGACAAGCAGCAAGGAAAAGCCCGTGGCAGGCTGCAGCCGCTAAATATGTTTTTAAAGAAGAGCAGTAAGGAGGTTAAATAGCCTCAAATCGTTGCCGAGGACTTCATCCCTCCTTCATTTGTTGACTTGGATTAATAAACTCGGGGCGGCATTAGGATGATGAGAGGCAGCCGGCGCCGGTCACCGCTGTCGCCGCCGCAAACCTCCCTGCGTTCGGGGATAAATTGTCTGGAGCTTGATCAAATTATTTAGCGTTTGATCACGGAGAGCGGGTGCTCGGGGAGGCAGCGCCGGCCTCATCCTTCCCCGCGATGCCTCCCTCCTCCTCCTCCTCCTCTCCATAGCAGGGCTTTCATTCCCCAGGGGGGGGAAGAGCTTGGAAGACCGGGGAGAAATGGAAATGGGCTGGGGACTGGACGGAGTCCGTGAGCTGGGCTGGGTTTCCACCCCTAATTCCCCATGGAAAAGTGCTGGAGAAGGTCGGGCATTGTTATTCCTCTGCCT
>QJSC01004037.1:136650-146742 GCA_003697955.1 Calidris pygmaea
GGGTGTCTATTTTTGTGAAAGTTAGGTTGACGGTTGGACAAGATGATCTTTAAGGTCCCTTCCAACCTAGAAGATTCTGTGATTCTGTGAAAGCGGAGCAGAACTCAAGCAGGAGAAAAGTGGTTTGCCCAAGTGACCTTGAGAAGTGGTTTTGTTGGTTTGGTTTGGTTTATTTTTTATTTTCCGTTGGCCGTTTTGGAGGGCACAGCGAGTTTCCCTGCTCTACAGCGAGCTGGCAGCCCCGCGGCGCCGTCTGCCCAGGGCGTGCTCTCCCTTTTCTCATCCAACAAACAGATCTGGGACAGGTTTCGCCTTTTAGACCTTCAGAATCCCCCCGAGCGTGAAAAACAGAGAAAGCAAAGCCCAGAGAAGTGGTTAAATGGGCAAGCGTGGGCCTGTTGGGAGGACGGGTGAGCAGCAGGGCATGTGGGAGCCAAAACCATCTTCTTCCATGCCCCGCTCTGGGCTTAAACTCAGTTTTTAGGGTGGTGGTACCAGCTAAACAGTTGGTGTCGAAGCTCTTCTGCATCTGGACACCCTTAATTTTCTCAAGCCCACTTTTTGCTGGTTCTGGGTGAGCATCGGTGGCATTTTGCTTGCACCCCAAGCCTGTGTGGGGCTCAGTCTCCGAGGACCTCGGGTTCCCCCCTGGGGGAGCAGATCCCTGATGGACGAGGGGTGGGATTTTTGGGAGAGGCGAACGTGGATGTGCCTGCACCCCGTTGCCTCTAATCAGCCTCACGCAGCTCCCTGCCCTGCAAGCTCCTTGGAAATCCTGCCCTTCCCATTCGTTTCTCATCTGTGAGAAGAAGAGGAAAAAATAAAACCAACCCCAAAACCCTAAGAAGGGAAAAACCAAATTGAATTTTACTTTTCCTCCATGAATAAACCATGGCGGGGCCAGGCTCAGAAGCCGCTGACTTTAATTTACACGTGTCCCAAGGCGGATCTAAACCTATTCCTCCAGAGGTGTAGGGCTGGTTTAATTAACCGCCTGCGTAACGAGGAGCCAGGGCCTCTTTCCTCTGGGCGTCAGGGAGAGATGCAGCCCGTCGCCCGCGGGATGCGCACCCAGATGCTGGGAAGCTCATGTTTATCTCATGAATTTCTGCCCATAAACGGCGCTGGAAGAGGGGAAGAAGGCAACGAGGCAGGCGTTGTTTGTCATTAGGCTCGGGATGGGTGAAACGACGAAAATGGTGAAAATTCGTGCGTTTGGCTGCAAAAAAAAATGGCGAGGTTTGCACCAAAATGAGGTTTTATCCCTCCCTGGGACGAGGCTCTGCTGGGTTGTCCCGTCCCCAAGGTGCTGGGGTGTCTGGCTTGTGCTGAGCTCCCTCCTTGGAGGAGCCCAGCGTCTGTCTGTCCATCTGTCTGTCTGTCTGTCTGTCTGTCTGTTTAGGGATGCTTTGGGGATGCTCGGAATTTCCTATTTCCCCATTCCGGGTCGTGCTTCTCGCCCTGCCCCAAGGACTGGAGGTAGGAAAGGAGATTTGGTGGCTGAAGAGGGGGGATGTTTTAGGACCGGTTCTGATCCCCCTCTGTCTTCCCAGCGTACGGATGCCCGCGGTGGGTACCTTCCCACCCCTCCTCGCCGGAGGACCCTCTCCCGATTAATTTGTGGGTGCCTCGGGGGTGGTGGGAAGGCAGAACGCCCGCAGCCCCCCCGCTGAGCTCTCTGTTGCTGTGCCAGGGCTGAGGCGCTCGGGAGAAGCGCTGGGCTTGATCTAAAAGGGAATGAGATCATTAAAAAGTAGAAAAAGGAAAGGGGGGTTGGCGGGGGGAGGGGGGGGGGGGGGGGGGGGGAGAAAAACACCCCACCCCACAAAACAACCCTCCAGCCCCCTCCCCTTCCAGGAGGGAAGGGATGACGGGAGAGCATCAAGTCGGGGATGCAAGTCTGGGTGCTCGTTCCCTGCTTGGATGTTTGCCAGGGGCGGGGAGGCTAACGAGGGAGATGAAAGTTGGACTAGATGATCTCTAGAGGTCCCTTCCAACTCTGACAATTCCGTGAAAGCAGGGGTGGGAAGACAGCACCCTCGTAGACCTTTGAAGATGGGGAGATGGCAGCCCCCGCTGGGGAGCGGCGGCATGTGCGTGACAACCTTGCCTGATTCTGCTCTTTTTCTCCCCCCAAAAACCTGCGTCCTGCATCCCCGGTGTCGGTGACACATCAAAGGGATCGAAACCCAAAAGCATCATTGTGTTACAAGCTGTGGTGGCATTTGCTGCATCCCCAAGGGGGGACACGGTGCCACCGGTCCTGAGGGCGAGCGGGAGCTGTGCCGCCGGCAGCCGGAGCGCCTGCCCCTGGAATCACAACATCCTCTAAATGTCGTTTTTCCGCAGCCTGCAATTTCGTGTGGGTGTTTATTTGCTCGGGTGGTGTCTTTCAGCTGAAAGCATCTCCGAGGGCTTCCCCGCCTGCGGGCGGACAGCACGGGGAGGCGGCGGGACGGGAAGGAGAGCTGCCTCGCCACTAAAATGCCTGTGATTCCTGCTAATCCATTGGGGGGTTGAAAAACTGGTGGCCTTTTCATGGCTTTATTTCCTCTTTTGGTGTGCTTTGGTGTGTTGAAGACGTCTGCGAAAGGTACAAGGGGTTTCTAGCAAGCGTGTGCTCTCTTTCTTCTTCTTTTTCATCGAAAAATTGGGATCCTCCTGCAGAAAGTGTCAGTTTTAGGAGCCAGGTTTTCTTCTTAATGAAAAATTGTCTTTGCAGAAAGAGGGGGAAATGGCTTTGAGTCTGTTTTCCAGTGGGCTGTAAGTGCAACGAGCTGCAGTTCCTCCTCCTTTGTTCATGGCCTGTGGTGTCCTCAAACCCAACAGGGCACTTTCCCCGCTGCCCGTCTCCCAGGGGTGCTGGTGGGTGCCAGCCACGTGTCTTTTGGGAGCAAAACTGGATGATCTGGGCTTTTTTCGTGCCTTGGCACGTGGCAGTCCTCTCCGCACCTGCAGCTTGCTCGAGGGCATCGCCTCCTGCAGCACCCATTGCTTCTAACCCATCTCTCCCTGTGCTGGTGTGACCATGGGCACGTGCAAAAGTTTGGCCCTGCAAAAGCACAAAGGAACCCGAAACAGGCGTGAATTTGGGAAAACCTGGCAAACGTGGTTAGCTCTGCCCCAGCGGGGACATGAGGGGACATGGGGACGATGAGACGGCGCGGGCTTGGTTTGCTGCGAGCGAAGGGAGCTGGCACGGGGGGTACCAGCCAGGACCATGGGGAGGAGGTGGGGAATCACAAGCTGAAGACTGTAATTCTTTGCAGAAGCTCCTATTTTAAAACCTGATAAGGAAAAATGCCACTCTGCGTCCCTGGGGAGCTTTAGAGCGAGTTAATATAGAGGAGATGTCTCCTTCCTTTCTTTCTTTCTTTCTTCTTTTTCTTTTTTTTTTTTTTCCTTTTTTTTTGACTAAAGCTTCCCTGAGAGAGTAATTAAAAAGTGCAAGTTCCAGGCGTCAACTGAGAGGAATTAGTTTGAAAAATGGAACACTTGAATGCCCGGGTGCTTGCGCCCTTTCTGCAGACCGTCTGGTCTGTTGATGGTGGCTTGCCTTGGGCAGGCATCCCACTTCCCTACATGGCTTTCTGGGACCCCTGGCACCCTAAATATAAGGGTTTGGGATCATCGTGGTTAAGACGGGGAGAATTTTGGAAGCACCCAAGCCCCGTGCTGCTGCTTGTGTGCCGCTGTTGCTCGGAGAATTCATCCCGCCCCGTGCGAGCTGCCGAGCGAGGACGGAGGCGGTGATGGGGATGCAGGTCCACGGTGCCTTCGCTGGATGTTTTGCCCCAGGTGGAACCTGATCGCATCCCCACCTCAAGCTTTTGGGAGGGGGACTCCATAGAATCATAGAATTGCCCAGGCCGGAAGGGACCTCCAAAGGTCATCTAGTCTGACCCCCCCGCAGTCAGCAGGGACACCCCCAACTAGACCAGGTTGCCCAGGGCCTCGTTGAGCCTCACCTTGAATATCTCCAGGGATGGGGCCTCAACCACCTCCCTGGGCAACCTGTTCCAGTGCTCCACCACCCTCACAGTAAAGAACTTTCTCCTCATCTCCAATCTACTCCGTCCGCAGCTCCATCCAAACTAGGGCAACTTCCATCTATTTTGGTTTTTCCCCCACAAAAAAAACCTCCAGTGATGACATCTCATTGCAAGAAGCCTGGAGTGATGCTCCCTCCCGCCCCCAAAGTGCCTGTGTTGGCCTTGGGAAAGGGGTCCTGCTGGAGAATGCCTGGTCCTCGCCACCCGGGATGCCCGACACCCCTAATCCGTGGGCAGGATGGCCAATCCACAGGGAGGGTGGGCGATCCATGGGCAGCTTTGGGTCATGGGGGGATGTTAAATGCTGGTCACGCAGCCCCGCCGAGCGGCGCGGCCGGCTTTCCTGCCTCATCGTTTACAAACACACCCCTGGTGCTTAAAGGCGAGGAGATGGATAGATAAGCACATCATTAATCTTATCCAGCCCACGTAATCAACAATCAATTAATTCTTCTCCGGGCCGAGGAGATGCAGGCTGCGCCGCAGGGAGCGCACCGGCAGAAGGAGCCCCTTCCCGCAGGGAAAGCCAAGGCAGAGCCTTGTCCCGCGCTCGTCCGAGATGCTATTCCAGATCCAGACCTTGCCAGCTCTGGGAGACTTTCTTGCAGCAGCCCTTAAATCACGGCAAACGCTGCCCTTGCCCTTAGTGGGGTGATTTATTGCTGCCTCCTGGGCTCCAGCCCTCTCTCCGAGCCTTATGCCCCGACGACGTGTTTACTGTCCGATGGATTGTGGATCCATCCATAAATTTCCATAAATCCCACCGTGGCATCGCAGGGCCCATGGGGGTTTTGGCTTCATCTTTGGTGTGAGGTTGGTGGTTCGGCTCCCCCAGAAAAAGTGGGGGACACGGGCAGTGGGGAGAGCGGAGGACTGCAGCCCGCAGCAGCTTTGGGAGAAGAAGGCAGCTTCAGCCTCCCCCGGAACTGCGGGAGACTTTAGGCAAGCACGGTGTAATTACAGGAGAGAAAAGCTAATTGGTAATAATAACAATTAAGAGCCACGTGCCTGCAGATTACAGGAATTTACGGATAAGTGAAGTGATGAAAGAAACCTGAGGACACTGGGTTGCAACCTGTACTTTGTTCAGGTGTTTTGACAAAGCATCACTGGGATTAATTGTAATTAAAAATTAACAAACCCCTTCGACCGACCCACCAACGTGCCTCTACGCTTAAAACCAAGATGTGTTCATAGCGCTGCGACGCTTGCGTCTTCCTCCATCCCCCTCCCGTCCCCTTCCATCAACATACAGGTTCCCTGGAACTGCTGCCCTCTCCTTCCTGATCCTCCAAAGAGCCCAGGAGAGAAGTCCTCCAACTCTAGAGCCCACAAGTCACCTGTTGCACACCTCATGGATGCTAACGCTTGCTGGTGGGAGCTGGGACATCACGGGGAGGTTGCTGGTGGGAAGGGAGAGTTGAAGAAATGGAGATCCACCTCGAAGTCTTGCTGTCCACACGTGGTTGCGTCTCCTGCCTTGTGTGTCTGGTGTAACTCTGTGCTTCCTCATGCTCTTACGGGCCCTAGGACTGAGTGCGTGGCTCAGGGAAGGGTCTGCATCCAGCTGCCTTCTGCCCTGGCATCCTGAAGTTCTCCCCCACAAAGCCCTCATGTGCCCACCCCAGTGTCCTGCAATGCACGGTGATGCCACGTGTCTGCCTGAGGTTTTGGCTTATGGCCCTTAAGTGCTTCGGTAGGAGGCCAGATGTGTGGGATGGCTGCGGTAGGATGCGGAGGACTCAGCAGTCCTCCCGTGGTGAGGAGAAGGAAGGGCAGTGTGAGGTGGTGGCCGGTCCCCCTGGGATGCTGTGGCCCCACTTGGCTATTAACACCATTGGCAAGAGACAATTCATCACGGCCAGTTGCGTGCCTCAGGCAGGGGAAAAAAAGATCCCCTGAATAATAAAATTGTAAAATATTGTTTTGATTTATCCTTTTTTATCATCTTTTAATATCTGGAAAGGCTGTGTGAGCAAGAGGCCTTCATGAGTTTTGAATGACAGGTTAAAGGGCTCCAATAAAGATTAGATGGTCCACTATCTCTCAAGGAAATTGCATCAAAGTGGTTACTCCTGCTTGCTCCTATTAATTTCCTCTTTGTGGCTGCTAGGAGATGCCTCATATCCTGATGCAGCAGACAGGGGCTAAGAGGCACTTTCCATTATCTCAATCATCGCCGTGTTTATGAGACACTTAGGGTGTTCCTCTCCAGAGCCGTGCCTCGGAGGTGACACCATCACGGGGGCAGAGCCGGGAGCCAAACAGAGGTGGGACCACTCTGTGTGGGAGGCCAGGAACCCCCGGCCGGGTGGTGGACGTGGATGGAAGTCTGGTCCCTTGCGTGCATGAGCCAAAATACAGATGTTCCTTTCAGCAGGTGAAGGGAGGTCATCCTGCCCCTCTGCTCTGCCCTAGGGAGGCCCCATCTGGAGCACTGGGTCCAGTTCTGGGCTCCCCAGTTCCAGAAGGACAGGGAACTGCTGGAGAGGGGACAGCAGAGGGCTACAGAGATGATGAGGGGCCTGGAGCATCTCTCTGATGAGGAAAGGCTGAGGGACTAAAAAGTCTTTTGAGTCTGGAGAAGAGAAGGCTGAGGGGGAATCTGATCAACGCCTATAAATACTTCAAGGGTGGGTGTCAGGAGGATGGGGCCAGTCTTTTTTCAGTGGTGCCCAGGGACAGGACAAGAGGTAACAGGCACAAACTTGAATAGAAGTTCCACCTAAACATGAGGAGGACCTTCTTTGCTGTGAGGGTGGCAGAGCCTTGGAAGAGGCTGCCCAGAGAGGTGGTGGAGTCTCCTTCTCTGGAGACATTCAAACCCACCTGGACACGTTCCTGTGGGACCTGCTCTGGGTGGACCTGCTCTGGCAGGGGGTTGGACTAGATGATCTCCAGAGGTCCCTTCCAACCCTGTGTGATTCTGTGATTCTGCAGCTTCTGGTTTTGTAGGGGGTCACCTGAGGGTTTTGTTAGATGTCAAGGATGGATGAGCATCCCTTCATCAGCAGCTGGTTTGTAAGGACCAGTGAGGTGGGGTAGGGAGGAGGGACCCCCTCTTTGTCGCTCCATCGTCACTCTCTAACGGCGGAGCAGTGAGATGGTTAATTAATGAAACCTCCCGCCGTCACTGATTAAAGCCTTGCCGTAACTGTAACTGGAGCGTCTTCTCATTTATGAATTAGTTGCCATTTCCTGCTTGAATGAACGCGGAGGCCCAAGGCTGGGAAGGTTATTAACCCCAGCCCCGGGCTGCGGGGGGTTAATGGGATGGACCCAGAAGGCACTGTTACGGGCCCTCGCATCCACTTTTAAATTAAATATTCAAATTTTGCATGGAAAAGGAGATGCAAGACCTGTGCCGTGATGCTGGGGTGGTGGAAATGGATGTTTTGAATCAGCAGAAAGAGAACACTGTCCTCCCCCTGTGTGTCCATATCCCTATGGCTGCTGCTGGGGAAGGGGGGTCCCGCAGCCCCTCGCTGTCCCCCTTCCCTGGGTACGAGGGGTGGGGAGCAAAGCAGCTGCTCCTGTGTCTAATTACTGTGTCATTATTGAGAGAGGGTGTGTGTTGTAATTAGGTGTANGGTCTCTTCTCCCAAGTCACAGGCGACAGGACGAGAGGAAATGGCCTCAAGTTACACCAGGGGAGGTTCAGGCTGGATATTAGGAACAATTTTTTCACCGAAAGGGTTCTCAGCCATTGGAATGGGCTGCCCAGGGAGGTGGTTGAGGCCCCATCCCTGGAGGTGTTCAAAAGAGGGGTTGATGTAGTGCTGGGAGATACGGTTTAGTGATGGTGTTGCTTTTTGTTTGTTGTGCGGGTGTCTATTTTTGTGAAAGTTAGGTTGACGGTTGGACAAGATGATCTTTAAGGTCCCTTCCAACCTAGAAGATTCTGTGATTGATTCTGTGATGTCTTGAGGGGACACTAGGCAGAACTTGCCCACTGCTGTGTGACCGCAGTGTGTTTTCCTGGTGGCCCCAGAAATAATTCATGGCCAGGGTGGAAAATTGTGGCCATCCTACCTCCGTGGGAAGGTGCTACGCTGTTTAGCCCTGATACAGGGGCAGAGCTTTCCTGTGTCTTATTTTTTCTTTTATTCCTTCATTTTTCTTTCTCTGTCTGTTCCAAGAATGGGACCTGTTTTCCGCCCCCTGCCCTGGGCACCCATCCTCATTTCTCTCCTTTCTCTTGCAGCCTGCCCGGCGGGGACCTTCAAGGCCAGCCAGGGCGCGGGGGTCTGCGCCCCGTGTCCCCCCAACAGCCGCTCCACCACCGAGGCCTCGCCGGTCTGCACGTGCCGCAACGGCTACTACCGGGCTGATTTCGACCCCCCGGCAGCCGCCTGCACCAGTGAGTAACGGCATCGGGGTTGGTGGTGGTGGTGGTGGTGGGGCTGCAGGTTCTCCCTCGCTTCCACCGCTGAGGAAGCATCAGGGATGGTAAAATCTCAACCCATGAGCTTTCCAATTTTATTTTCTCCGCCCCCTGTCCTGCCGTGGAGGGGAGTGGGAGAGGGGCTGGGTGGGCGCCTGGCAGCCAACCGAGGTCAACCCACCGCTTTGGGGAGGGCTGGGGTGCCCATATGGAATACCCATCCCTCTCCCCATGGCACGGCACCTCCTCCATGTGCTACAGAACGCTCCTTGCCCCAACATGAACCCCTTCACAGAATCACATGGGGTTGGAAGGGACCTCTGGAGATCATCTAGTCCAACCCCCTGACAAAGCAGGTCCACCCAGAGCAGGTCCCACAGGAACGTGTCCAGGTGGGTTTGAATGTCTCCAGAGAAGGAGACTCCACCACCTCTCTGGGCAGCCTCTTCCAGGGCTCTGCCACCCTCACAAGAAAGAAGTTCCTCCTCATGTTTAGGTGGAACTTCTTCCATTCAAGTTTGCACCCATTTCCTCTTGTCCTGTCACTGGGCACCACTGAAAAAAGACCGGCCCCATCCTCCTGACACCCTTTCTTTAAGTAATTATAGGTGTTGATCAGGACCCCCCTCAGCCTTCTCTTCTCCAGGCTAAAAAGACTTTTTAGTCCCTCAGCCTCTCCTCATCAGAGAGATGCTCCAGGCCCCTCATCATCTTTGTAGCCCTCTGCTGTCCCCTCTCCAGCAGTTCCCTGTCCTTCTGGAACTGGGGAGCCCAGAACTGGACCCGGTGCTCCAGATGGGGCCTCCCTAGGGCAGAGCAGAGGGGCAGGGTGACCTCCCTCGACCTACTGGCCACACTCTTTCTGATGCCCCCCAGGATGCCATTGGCCTTCTTGGCCACAAGGGCCCATTGCTGGCTCATGGGCATCCTGTTGTCCACCAGGACTCCCAGGTCTTTCTCCTCAGAGCTGCTCTCCAGCAGGTCAGCCCCCAACCTGTTCTGATGCAGGGGGTTATTCCTCCCCAGGTGCAGCACCCTACACTTGCCTTTATTGAAGTTCATGAGGTTCCTCTCTGCCCTTCACCCCCACAAGCAGGTGATGTCTCCTCGCCCCTCCGCTCTCCTTTCCTGGGGACACCATCGTGGCACCCACCAAAGGACGAGCGACGGGATGGCCCCGCAGCCCGCCTCTCCGGCAGCCCTTGGAGTTTATATTTCACCCGGGCAGCGGCGGTGATGGCAGGGAGATAGTCCCCAGGATAAATTAGAATTTAAAGTTATCTGCTGCTGCTGTCTTGCTTGTAGTCTTGCAGATGGAGTGGGTTTTTATAGGGACGAAGGGTGCGTTAAGCATCGGTGTTCAGTGCGGCGTTGCGCACCATGCATCGCTGCCCGGCTGTCTGTCCCAGCCCCCTGGGATGGCAGCAGCGGCCTCAAACCTTTCTTTTGGTGAGAGGAAAGCCCAGGAGAGAAGAAGGAGCTGCTGTGCTCCTCAGCCTGCTGGGAACGTCAATCTCAGCCTGAATTCCCACCCACCAAATACGCTCCAGGCCCTTGAGTCAGCCCACCAGGGAGCTTTAGCAGAAGGATGCTCTGGACCCTCGGTGCTGGGGAGTGCCCGAAGCGCATGGCAGAAACAAGGGAAGGATTTGCACG
>QJSC01004037.1:147917-167775 GCA_003697955.1 Calidris pygmaea
ATCCGCAGCAACGGCTCAGAGAGGTTCCCGGAGTGGTGCCTGGGTGCCATTAAGGGAGCAGGAAGAGAAGGCAGGGCAGGCAGGGACCTTGGCAAGGGGTGGCCACCCATGTCCCCCCTGGGGCTGGCTGGCAGCGGTGGCCGGTGCAGGGTGTCACCTGGAGGTCCTCCACATGGGGTGACCTTCTCCATCCCACCAGCCATGTCACTCCTGTGCTGACGAAGCCGCCTCTGCCCATCCCATCCCCATCCCCATCCCCATCCCCATCCCCATCCCCATCCCCATCCATTAACGGGGCTAATTTATCTGCAGCCACTAACGATCTTCCCCACCACACACACACGGAGGGCTCCCCCGGGATGGTTTTCCCCAAGATGGAGTGTGTTTTGCTCTCTTAACCTTTCCTCGCGGGTCAAGTCCTCCATCATTTTTATTGCTCCCCTCCATGATGGCAAAGTCCTTTTTCTTCCTCTTCCTGTAATTAATCGCTTTCCTCATTTAATATAACCCAGCAGTCGGATTTTGTGGGTTTGGCTGCGGAGCCGTCCTGGCTAACCCCAAACCCTTCCCCAGCCCTGGGCAGGTGTATGTTTGTGCCTCGATGATGCTCTCCTGCCTGGATTCCTCCTGAATTCTCTCCCTATCGACTCCGGCCCCATTCCAGCAGCGCTCGGGATCAGAGCTGCGTTCAAGTCCCGTCTTCCCAAGCATTTGTGACGGCTCCCGGTGGATTTGATCAAAATCAATGCAATTTTGATCTCTCGGCCAAGGCACAAGCTGCTCACCAACCCGCCTGCGGTGCCGGGTGTAGAGGAGAGCGTTCTTCTGTGCCGGTGAATCCCAACTCGAGATATCGAACCGTTAATAACAGCTTTTCATTCCGGACTCTCTTTTGGGGGGCTGCTCCTCCGTTTCTCCGCGCTGCCGGCGAAGTGGAGTTTCTCTCGCCATGATAGTCTACTTGAGGTGGCTTCTCCACATGAGCACTGGAGATATCTATCTCGGCATCTCCCGATCACTGAAATGGGTCCGTCTTCGCAGACGGATCTGTGGGGGGGTGGTTTTTTGGGAGACTGAGTGGGTTTGTGCCATGGGAGTCCTCATCCCCAACCATGAAACCCTTCTCTGTGGCCGATGGTGTGAGCGGTCGGGAGAGCCTGACCCTGAATTGGGCAAAGCCATGAAGACTGAATCCCTCCTGAGGCAGGAAGTGATGGGTAGACCAGCAGACGGAGCTGTGGGGTGTCCTTCGCCATACTGGAGCCCCCCCAAGAGCTCCTGCTGAGCCCTGTTAAGCTCTGAGCATAACGTTTTGGGCAAGGTCTGAGGTGCTCTCCTTCATCCGCAGGTGTCCCATCCGGCCCCCGCAATGTCATCTCCATCGTCAACGAGACGTCCATCATCCTGGAGTGGCACCCGCCGCGAGAGACGGGGGGTCGGGACGACGTCACCTACAACATCGTCTGCAAGAAGTGCCGGTCGGACCGACGCGCCTGCTCCCGCTGCGACGACAACGTGGACTTTGTCCCCAGGCAGCTGGGGCTGACGGAGACCCGGGTCTTCATCAGCAGCCTGTGGGCCCACACGCCGTACACCTTCGAGATCCAGGCTGTCAACGGGGTCTCCAACAAGAGCCCCTTCCCGCCGCAGCACGTCTCCGTCAACATCACCACCAACCAAGCTGGTGAGTCCTGGGACGGTGTGGGGCCGGGGGTTTTAAGCCGTATGGTACCCACTGCAAGCTCCCAGTCATAGAATCACACAACCATAGAATTGTCTATGTTGGAAAGGACCTTTGAGATCATCTAGTCCAACCGTGAACCTAACTCAGATTAAAAAAAGAACCACAACAAAACAAAAGAAACCCCAAAAACCAAAAACACACACACACACACATCACTAAAAAGTCCGAAGGAAAAAGCTCCCCGGGTGTGAGTGGTGGGGGATGGCTGTGATAAACTGGCACCCAGCCCTGGGTAGGGCTTGGGGGAAGGTGGAAAGTGGGAAGAAAGACCAAGAAAAGAGGGAGGGAGAGGGATGGGGGAGCTGGAGAGGGTGCCTGCCCCCTGGGCAAAGCCAGAGATGGGCTGTGGGAGAAGGGGAGGGAGCGAGGACCGATATCTGCTTTTTATCTAGATTGCTTGGGGATGAAAAAGCGTTGCCCTTTCCATACTTTTCTCAAGTGGGAGAAGGGAGTTGGGGTGAATCCGGCCTTGAAGCACAGCCTGAGCATCGCAGCATGGGGGGAGCAGCATCCCAGGGCTGAATTGGAGCTTGGTCTCCTCTGGCACATCCCTCTCCCATTGTTTTCCTCTTGTCCCTTTTTCCGGGCTCCCCCCCCTGCCCCTTTCCCTCCCTCTTCCCGATCAGGTGTCGGGAGCCGCACAAGCAGCTCTTGGCCAAGTTGGGATGGTTGGTGGGGTCGGGGGGACCTGATCCTGGGCTGCAATGAGGAGTGGAGGGGATGGAAAGCCGCCTGCTTTGGGCAGAGAAAGGGGATGGCCAGCTCTGCTTCGTGCTGATGGTGTAACACGGGCAGCCTTTGCCAACCCGCTCCCTTGGGACAGCAGGAGACAGAAACCCGGCGTAAATACTTTATAGAATCATAGAATCATAAAATTGACTAGGCCGGAAGGGACCTCCAAAGGTCATCTAGTCCGACCTCCCCGCAGTCAGCAGGGACACCCCCAACTAGACCAGGTTGCCCAGGGCCTCATCGAGCCTCACCTTGAATATCTCCAGGGATGGGCCTCAACCACCTCCCTGGGCAACCTGTTCCAGTGCTCCACCACCCTCACAGTAAAGAACTTTCTCCTAATCTCCAATCTAAATCTGCTTTTCTCCAGTTCAAAGCCATTACCCCTTGTTCTGTCATTGACAGCCTTTGTAAACAGGCTCTCCCCAGCCTTCCTGTAGGCCCCTTCAGGTACTGGAAGGCTGCTATTAGGTCTCCCCGGAGCCTCCTCTTCTCCAGGCTGAACAACCCCAGCTCCCTCAGCCTGTCCTGGTAGCAGAGGTGCTCCAACCCCCTGATGATTTTAGTGGCCCTCCTCTGGACCCACTCCATCAGGTCCATGTCTTTCCTATCCTGAGGGCTCCAGACCTGCACACAATACTCCAGGTGAGGTCTCACCAGAGCAAAGCGGAGGAATCACCTCTCTGGACCTGCTGGCAACACTTCTTTTGATGCAGCCCAGGATGTGGTTGGCCTTCTGGGCTGCAAGTGCCCACTGCCTGCTCATGTCTACTTTAGTCTCCTGGCTCCAGGAAATACAAATCCACGCTTGAGCCTGGCTGGCATCTCCTGAACCACGGGCAATCAAACCCGCCTCTGTTTCCCAGGTGTTTTCTCCTGTGGGGGGGGGGATTTTTGGGGTGTTTTCTTTGCTCAGCTCTCACCCTCGGGCTTCCCGGGAGCTGGGAAGAGCCAGGTCTGTCTGTCCATCCTCCCTGGTTTGTCTCGCAAAGGCTGAGTATCGCTGTGGAAATGCCATGGGGTGACCCAACGGAAAGGCATCAGGTGTGCCAAGGGTGGGATGGGTGTTAAATCTAAAATCCCTTTGGCTTTGCAGAGGTGTTTTCCACCCTTTTTCCTCCTCCCCAGGTGCGGGGCCGGATCCGGGCCGGTCGGTGCATCTCACCCTCAGCCCCATCCCCTTGCCCACCACTATCCACGCTAACGGGGCGGGCAACACGGCAATTAACAAAATGGCAATCAACCTTAAGTGTTGAATTTCGGCCCACGAGCATCTTCTCGGAGCGGATGTGGAGAGATGACAAATAAATATATAAATATGGGATTAAATGGGCTGGGTAAATAAAGGTGGTTGCCAGGCTATAGACATCTCCCAGTGTGGCTGCATGGAGCACAGGGGGGCTCCTGCCATCCCCAGATTCCCTCCACGGCACGATCCTGCGCCTCAAGCTCATCACGTGGACTAGATGATCTTAAAGGTCCCTTCCAACCCAGACAATTCTATGATTCTGTGCCGAGCTCAGCTCTGCCCCAGATCCATGGGGAGGAGGCATTTTCCATGCCCGGTGCTGCCTGCACTGTGAGCATGGTGAGGAGGAGGAGGAGGAGGGCAGAGAGGGCTGGATGAGGAGCAGTGACCCCATGAGCAGGTCAGGCCAGTGCAGCTTGGGGTGTGAAGAGATTTGGGTACCTTTCTCGGAGGCTTTTGGTAGGATTAAGTGGAGGATCAGGGCTGTGTTGGCTGGATCTGGCCCTTGCAAGTGTAACTTGGAGGGCAAAAAACCTTTGGAAAAGTGGCTCCTGGCTAATTTAGCGGCTTGGTGTCCTTGATGGTGGAAGGAGGGTGCTGCTGCTGCTGGGGATGCTTGTCTCTGGGGGTGCTTGGATCCGGGGATGCTCGTCTCCAGGAATATCACCTTCAGAGGTGGTCGTCTCTGGGAATCTTAGCTTCAGGGATGCTTGGCTCCAGGGATGCTTGGCTCCGGGGATGCTCGGCTCCAGGATGCTCATCTCCTGGGGTGGTTGGCTCCAGGGATGTTCAGCTTCTTGGCAGGCACAGGACAGCCCTGGGTTTGCTCCAGTGCACGTGGAGAGTGGGGAAGGGAGCAGTGGCAGTGGGGACAATGCGCCTAGCAGCTTCTTTAAGAAACCTGCTCGCTCAGCTCTGGTCCGGTGCGTGGATTGAAGCCGGTGCCAAGCATCTTCTTTCTCTGGGGGTGCTGTGACAAGATGCCCAGGACCCTTGTGGTCTGCTGTTTGGGCGTCTCGGGGGCTGCAGGGATGGAGGTCCTGCCTTTGGAGCACCGTTGTGCCACGGCCCTGGGGCGGGCGAGTTGCTGAAGGAGGGTTGGAGACTGTTCTGCAAGTGTTTGGGCTTTGGAAATAAAACTCCTGGGAGAAGTGGGTTTGGGTGCTGAGGATGAGATTCCCCAGAGACCCCCCAAGAGCAGACACAGCAGCTTCTCTGGGACAGGGCTGAGCCAAAGCTTTGCTACAGGGATAGCAAAGCTTTGCACCCTGGGGTCCCTTTGCTGGGCTGGGGTGTCACAGAATCACAGAATGATGTGGGGTTGGAAGGGACCTCTGGAGATCATCCAGTCCAACCCCCTGCCAGAGCTGGGCCACCCAGAGCAGGTCCCACAGGAACGTGTCCAGATGGGTTTGAATGTCTCCAGAGAAGGAGACTCCACCACCTCCCAGGGCAGCCTCTTCCAGGGCTCTGCCACCCTCACAGGAAAGAAGTTCCTCTTCATGTTTGGATGGAACATGTTTGTGCCTGTTCCCTCTTGTCCTGTCACTGGGCACCACTGAAAAAAGACCAGCCCCATCCTCCTGACACCCACCCTTGAAGAATTTATAAGTGTTGATCAGATCCTCCCTCAGTTTTCTCTTCTCCAGACTCAAAAGACCCAAGTCCCTCAGCCTTTCCTCATAAGGGAGATGCTCCAGGCCCCTCATCATCTTTGTAGCCCTCTGCTGTTCCTTCCCCAGCAGTTCCCTATCCTTCTGGAACTGGGGAGCCCAGAACTGGACCCAGTGCTCCAGATGGGGCCTCCCCAGGGCAGAGCAGAGGGGCAGGATGACCTCCCTCGACCTACTGGCCACACTCTTCCTGATGCCCCCCAGGATGCCATTGGCCTTCTTGGCCACAAGGGCCCATTGCTGGCTCATGGGCATCCTGTTGTCCACCAGGACTCCCGGGTCTTTCTCCTCAGAGCTGCTCTCCAGCAGGTCACCTCCAACCTGTCCTGGGTTATTCCTCCCCAGGTGCAGCACCCTACGCTTGCCTTTGTTGAAGTTCTTCAGGTTCCTCTCTGCTCAACTCTCCAGCCTGTCCAAGTCCCTGCCCTGGTTTCCCGTAGTTGTCCTCAGGGTGGGCAGATCTTTGCTCCTATGTCCTGTTACCGACAGCACGTGGGGTCGTAGCCATGGCATAGGCTCCCGCGGTGCCAGGTCCCCCAGAGGGGCTGTTACAGCAAAAGATGGCAAGCAGAGCTGGAGACCATCATCAAGCCTTGGTTTGTCCCCACTGGGAACAGCTTTCCTGTCTGTGCCCCCCCGTGGGAGACATCCATGGAGCAAGCAATCCCAGGGAGAAGGAACACCGAGGATTTCTAAGCTCCTAATTAAAAAGACTAATTGGTTTAAACACCAGAAGTCCCTCGCCGGCTGGCTGCTCTGGCTCCACGTAAGCTGCTGAGATGCTACATTTCCCACTGCTAGTATGGCAGCTTGTCCCACGGGGCGAACAACTGCAGGCACAGGAGATTTGGGATGCTCCAAGTGCCCAGGAGACTTTCCCCCTCCCCAGGGCTGTCGGTCTTACCCCTCTCCGTTAATTTTCCCTCCCTCCCCGCTTCCTCGGCAGCACCCTCCACCGTCCCCATCATGCACCAGGTGAGCGCCACCATGAGGAGCATCACGCTCTCCTGGCCTCAGCCCGAGCAGCCCAATGGCATCATCCTGGACTACGAGATCCGCTACTACGAGAAGGTGAGCCGCATCTGCACACCCGACGTCAGCAGCACCGTGGGCTCCAGGCCGGCAGCGGTAAGTTCAGGTGGAAACCTCAGGATGGAAGGGTGGGCTGGGGGCGTATGGAGCTTCGTACGGTGCTGCTGGGAGGCTTCTTCGGTCCTGAGCTTGCTGGGAGGGGAAGAGCATCGATGAGCTTTGAGTTCAGACTAGTTGCTGGGAAGGGTCCAAGTGGTGGGACAGGCGGCAGGATGGGCTCCTGGTTGCCCACACTGGCTCTTGGAGGGTGGGAGCGACGTGCAAGCAGAGGAAAGGAAGCGATGTTGCGGATGCAGATGGTAATTCCTCCCCCATGGGCAGCGTTTTCTCCAGCACATCGTTGCCCGTTGCTGCCTTGGCTTTGGTACCTGCTTGGGTGAGCAGGGACGCGGAGTGAGGGGACAGCGTCGGGAGGAGAGGAGGGGGACGGCATAACGAAGGTTGTCGGGGTTGTCCCTGTCCCGGGTCACTGCCTCCTGCCAGGTCCTTTCGCTGGCAGCCGTCCTTCCCCGCAGGGGACACGCTCTCGACCCTTGCGGTGAACCGTGGCGAGCCCAAGCTGTTCCATCCCTCCCCTGCCTTGCCAGCTTTAATGAATTCCTCTAAATCCGAATAATTAGATGATCTCACCAGCGGCCCCTTTACAGCAAATCACCGGGGAACGTTGCAAAAAAATGAGGTTTGAGATGCGTGAGGTTTCCACCAAGGTTTAGCACGGGGACCTCTGCCAGCAGAGCAGCGACCGTAGGGGCTGGGGGTCTCAGAAGAGGCAAGTTGCCCTTGAACCTGCTCGAGTGGGGTCTCGTAGAGCGTGTTATGGTGTTTCCATAACTGCGTGACATTTCTGAAACGTGCTGGGGCATCGGCGGTTTGAAGAGGAGGAATTTACTGCTCATGACTGTTCTTGCTCTGGATGCTCTCAATGTTTCCCCCCCAAGAGAACTTTGTGATCTTTGCTTTGGTGGGACCAGGGGGCTGCTGAGGAGACACGTGCTGTGGGGACCTCCCCAGCTTCCTGGACACCAGGCAGAGCTCCCGGGTCGTGTTCCTGCAGGATCCTTGTGTCAGGGCAACCAGGAGGGTCTGAACCACCTCGCTCAGGCTTTGGTGCTTGTTCTCCTTGGAGGCCCCTGCAGATCAACCTCATCCCTGCCACCAAGGGGGGCGGGTGGGCTGCCGGGACACATCGTTCCTCTTGCTGTCCCCTGTGTCCCCCCCTCCCCTGACCGTCTCTCTCGGCCGTGCCCGCAGGACCACAACGAGTACAACTCCTCCATGGCCCGCAGCCAGACCAACACGGCCAGGATCGAGGGGCTGCGACCCGGCATGGTGTACGTGGTGCAGGTCCGAGCCCGCACCGTGGCCGGCTACGGCAAGTACAGCGGCAAGATGTGCTTCCAGACACTGACGGACGGTGAGACCGGGATGGGGAAGGCAAAGGGGGAAACAAACACGACACGACACAGGGAGGGAGGCAAAGTTGGGGGGAGCGGGGGGTGGTTGTCCTCCCAGCGACAGCTCCGGGTTTTAATTGGATTAAACGAACTCGTCTCTGCAAACCTCTCTCCCAGCGGGCAGCGTGGCAAAAGCCGGGTGATTTACAGCCGTGTCTTATTAATCGCCAGCTGGAGGAGGAATCTGCTTTAAATCTCTTAGCTCTGTTTTCTCCCCCGCTATTTAGAGGCAGTTTTGTCTTTCCTCCCTCTGATCGTGGCGGCAGAGCCCCCCCTGCCACCAAGTCCAGGGTGGTGGGGGTTGTGGACCCTCAGAGGAAGGGCTCCTGGGGTGCTCCCCAGGGATGCTCCCCTGGGGTGCTCAGAGCCACATCTCGCCCATCAGGGCAAAGCTGGAAGGGTCAGACCCACCTTCAGCTGCTGATTCTCTACCCTGAGGTGGTATGTCCAAGGAAAAGGGCCAGCTCACGACCTTCATGGTTTCTTCTGGCCTCCTGCTGCTGTTTCTCTGGCCCCAACCCTTCCCTGCACCCACAAACACTAGATGCCTTTAGAGACTAGTGATTCATGGGAAGGTTTTTTCATTAATCTCAGCTTTGGGACAAATCCATACATTGGTGAATGACGAGAGGCTCCTTTTGTGGTCCTCCTACCCCTCCAGACACTGGGGGAGCTGAAGTCCCTGCAAGGAGCCCCTTCCTTGCCTTTGCCAGCATGGTTCCTGCTCCCCTCAGGTGACACCCATGGCTCCCAGCCCCGCTGGCTGCCTTTCCTAAAACTTTCCTTTTTTCCTAAAACCGTGTCTCTCCACACTTGCGCTCACGGTGAGTGCCAGCTGGAGCGGGAAAGGAAAACCACACAGGGAGACCAAAGGGAAGGAAGCGGTAATACACCCCCCTCAATGCCTCGAATCTGCAGAATTAGAGAAGCAAGGAGAAAAATCCTGCCTCAAATAAGCAATTAATTGAAATTTAATAAGAATGGATAGTGTAGATTATTAAATAATAATTGATTGTTAGATGAGAATTTCTCAGGATTTAAGTGGCGTGCAAGAGATAAATCTAGTTGCTAATAATTAACTGCGGACTAGAAAAATACAGATAAAAGGGTGTTAAATGCTTTCTTTTGGAGGGAATTTTATTTTAACCCCTGCTTGTGGCTGCTGGCACAGCCTGGCAGACCTTGCTGGGGATGGTTGGAGAAGGGGGTGTTTCTGGAGGGCTGCAGAAGCCCCCAGGATTGTGGGGTCTGTGGGGTAGACCTGGGTACACCTAGTGTCCTGTGGACACTCCACAGCAGGGTGGCCATGAGCCAGCAATGGGCCCTTGTGGCCAAGAAGGCCAATGGCACCCTGGGGGGCATCAGGAAGAGTGTGGCCAGCAGGTGGAGGGAGGTCACCCTGCCCCTCTGCTCTGCCCTGAGGAGGCCCCATGTGGAGCACTGGGTCCAGTTCTGGGCTCCCCAGTTCCAGAAGGACAGGGAACTGCTGGAGAGGGGACAGCAGAGGGCTACAAAGGTGATGAGGGGCCTGGAGCATCTCTCTGATGAGAAGAGGCTGAGGGACTTGGGTCTTTTGAGTCTGGAGAAGAGAAGACTGAGGGGGGATCTGATCAACACCTATAAATACTTCAAGGGTGGGTGTCAGGAGGATGGGGCCAGTCTTTTTTCAGTGGTGCCCAGGGATAGGACAGGAGGAAATGGGCACAAACTGGAACATAGGAAGTTCCACCTAAACCTGAGGAGGACCTTCTTTCCTGTGAGGGTGGCAGAGCCCTGGAAGAGGCTGCCCAGAGAGGTGGTGGAGTCTCCTTCTCTGGAGACATTCAAACCCCACCTGGACACGTTCCTGTGGGACCTGCTCTGGGTGGACCTGCTTTGTCAGGGGGTTGGACTAGATGATCTCCAGAGGTCCCTTCCAACCACATATCATTCTATGATTCTGTGGTACCATCCACCCACATGGCTGTGGGTGCCCACACCGCTAACGGGGCAGGGCAGGAGAAGGGGAAAGCAGGGAGGAGACACATGGAGGTGGCAAATAGCTTTCTCAGGGTTGTTCCAGGCGTGTGTGGTCCTCCCTGTGCCACCTCGGCTTTCACAGGGACAGAGTGGGTGGCCGAGGGGACGCAGGGGGTTTGAGGGATGCTCAGTGCAGAAGGGGTACTGTGGTTGCCTGCAAAAGGAGTTGACTGATGCCATCTTTTGAGATGTAAAATCCTGCCAGTGGATCTGCAGTGAAGGCGCTTGGGTTCTCCTGGGCCTCTCTCTCAAGGTTAACCGTTGTGTGGTGGACTACCTGATGTCTAATATGAGTGAACTCTTGGCTCAGCCTTCCCTGGCTGGTTTAGTTATTAATGGGGTCTTTTCTCTTCCTCCTTTCATGCAATTTGTAGGAACTTTGAGACTCCATGTTAAATTTGGTCGAAACGACCAACAGGTTTAAATTTATTGAGGGAAGAAAAACCCTAGAGCATGGGCAAAGCCACCTTGTGAATGTCATCTCTTCGGGAAACTAGGCCCAATCACGTTGCTTTGACTTGATTCCTAGGACCTTCTGTTCCATATTTTTAACCCAAAACATGTGTGACCTGAGTGTGTCAATCCTTCCTTGTGCAACACAGTGTCGGCTCATCGTGTGCCTCAACCAGCGCTCCTGCCTGGGTCTTCCTTGTCCCACCACCCATGGGGTTGGAGAACGCATTATGGGAACCCTTCCCAGGAGGTTGCTCTTACTCCCTGAGCGTGCAAAGGAGAATCCACCCCGTCCCTCTTCTCTTGCAGATGACTACAAGTCAGAGCTGAGAGAGCAGCTGCCTTTGATCGCGGGGTCTGCAGCGGCCGGGGTGGTCTTCATCGTCTCGCTGGTGGCCATTTCCATCGTCTGCAGCAGGTGGGTCCCCGTGGGATGCTGCCTCCCTGGAAGATGGGAGGTGATAACATGCAACTGGGAGAGATTTGGGGTGGGAAGGGAAGGACGGGGGATCTCCATAGCTGGAGAGAGCACTGAGGGGCCACCGCTTGCCCGGTGTTGCTGGCCGGGGAGCGGTGTGGCCAACACCTCGTCTCTCAAACCCGGCTGTCTTCTCCCTTCTTCTCCCAGGAAGCGCGCCTACAGCAAGGAGGCGGTGTACAGCGATAAATTACAGCACTACAGCACCGGGCGAGGTGAGCGGGGAGAAGCGGGCAGGGGGGGAAACACTCTTGAACCCGCAGCCGGCGTGTGCCCCCCAGCTGGGGGGGGTGGAGGGGACCGTAGGGTGGGAGGAGAGAGATCCACAGCTGTGTGAGGGTGTCTGGGAGGGGTTCGAGGGTGGGAAAAGAAGGGCGACAGGGGGGATAAGGGGGATGGATTTTGGGGGGGTTGAGGGGATATAAGGGGGAGGGGAGATGTAGTGGGACAGGGGGTGGGGAGAGGATGCTGGGAAGGCTCCCGAAGGAGGAAGGGAAGGAGAAGAGGCAGCGTGTGGAGGGGAAAAAGAGCTCCTCATCTCCTGCCACAGGCTCTGCCCGGGCCAGGATTGATGCTGAGCTGCTCACAGGTACCAGTGAAGGGACTCTGGATTTTGGGAGCATGGCTGGGGAGCGGAGGCTGGTGGCCAGCATTGCTGCTGTCCTGGCCGCGTGGCTGATGCTTGCCCTGCACCCTGCTTCGGGAGGGATGTACAGCCAGCGACCGGGAAGGTTTAACTGGCTTTGGGCTGCTGATCCCCTTGGCAAACAGCTAGGAGAGCCTGAGCTTGAAGAGCCTTTTCCTAAGATACCTTTGCGGTTGGTGGAGCTGCTCAGCAGGATAAATTGGAGGCGTCCGTTGTGTGTAGTGTGTGCTCAGGTGCTCCTCCAATTTATTATTATTGATAATAAAGCAGCCCAGCAGCAGCTTCAGAGGGTGAGGAGTTGTGCCACCTGGCGCCCACAGGCTCCATGCCCTGTCCCCACGGGATGTAAATCCCGATTGCGCTCTCCTATAGGCGTCTCCCAGATGCACTTTGCTGCCTTGTGGGAAGAAACCATGCCTGGGGAAAAGGGATGGCTACGGGATGGGGAAGGATGGCTGGGGAAGCGGGGAGCAGGATGGGTGAGTGGAGGCGGGGGATGGGGATGGAACCATCGGCCTGGCAGAGGAAAACGTGAGGGCTCACAGGGAAGAAATATGTTTGGAGGCAGCCAGGAGAGCCCAGCCAAGCCGGCAGCCACACGCTAGGTCTCTTTTGACCTTCTCAGCTTCATACCCAACCCTCCCAACGTGCTGGAGGGGCTGGGGGGGGCGCCGTCAACCTCCCGGCAAACCATAAACTGTTTTCCAAACATCACTGGGTGGTACTTAAACAAGATGGACCTGTGCTTTCCCTCCCCCTTCTCTTCGCGCTCCCGCACCGTGGGTGGCGGGGGAAGATTTATTTGATGCCTGATGGCTCAACCCGTGCTGGGCTGCAGGTGGACTGTTTTGTTTTTCCGCCCCCGGCCTGTTTTGAAACATTCCTCACCCTCAGGCACCCCAAAACCCTGGGTGTTCAGCCCAGGTTGGTTTTTAAAGCCGGGCGACGTGAGGATGGGTGCCCCACAGCCCCGGCTGGGCGGCAAAACCCTTTCAAGGTTAGCGAGCCTCCAGGCGCCGGGTTATTGCAGATGCTCGAGCAAAACAGGTGGGAAATTTGTGGCGAGCGACTAATGGAGGTAACGAGAGCATCCTCCGGAACAAATCACCCCTGTGTTTAGCAGCACAGCAATTACAGCCTCCCCCATCCCTCCCGGGAACCCCCCCCCCCGCCGGGGATCGCTGGCTGCCTACTGCCGGCAGGGGACTACCCCGGGGGGGAAAAAAGGGGGACTTGGGGTGAGATGGGGTCCCTCAGGTTGTAATTTCTCATGTTTTCTCTCTGCCGCTGTTTCACAGGAGCTTCGGGGTAGGGGAAATAGGGAGAGCGCCCTGTTGGAAGGTTTTTCTCTGTCCCCATGGTATTTATTCCCAAGGGGAAATGGTGTCGGGAAGGAATCCAGCGCTGGAGTCGGGGTCGTGGTCCCGAGTGCTTCGACAGTGGAAGAGTGATAAAAAATTTGCCATCGTCTACGGAAGTGATCAATGGCCTAATCCAGTTTCTAGGAGTTCTGGGGTGGTTTTTTAGAGTGCTCTCTTTGCGTGCAGGCTCAGCATGGGTTGCTTTTGACTCTGCGTTTCGGGACCCGGCATTTCACCCAGCCTTTGCCGAGGCTGAGGTCAGTAGAGAAGAGTAATGGGTTTAGGTGCCCTAATCCCCCTCATTCGGATGGGATGGGGATTAGGGAGAAGCTGAGCCTGGTGTTTACTGAGCCCACGGACAGACCCTGGGGCTCATTAGAAGATGTTTGAAAACCCGCCTGTGTTGACAGTGGGCAGGAAACTTTGGCATAATTGTCTCCTTTATTTCTTCAATATTTTGATCAGTGAGTCAGTCTCGGTTACGATCCTGTAAATCCCTTTGTAATCCTGGCTGGAGCATCAGCTGCTCTTGTAAAAAAATTTATGGGGCAGTTAAAGTGTATGAGACAGAGCCGTAAAGGGATTTATGAACTGGGAGATGCACAGATGGCTTCATTGCAGCCTTCCGCGCCCTGCTCCCAGGCGCAGAGCTTTTGCCCCAAATGCCCCTTTTTGGGGGGACGAGGATGCTTCTGCCTGGTTCCTCCCCAGCCCCGGGGGCCCTGCCAGCACCAGCTGTGAGGCTTTCGTGCCTCCTTCCGAATTACTCACCGGCAAACTTGCAAAGCAGCCGGGAGCCGGTTGAGATTCCCGGCGTGGGGCTGCGCAGAGGCGATGCCGTGGTCCGTGTGCTCATCTGTGGATCGTATCTAGAAAGGCTTCAGGAAGCACCAGCACGATGGGATCGTGGCCCTTAACGGTGTAATCAAACCCTGTTAATCACCGTAACGCTGAGGAACCTCAGGGAGGAGGACCAGTTGGTGGTGTCCCTCCTGGTCTCCTCCAGGGATGACCTTGAGGGGCTGCTGGGCTGTCCCTGGTCCCCTTTTTGGGTGAGAAACAGCCGAGCCTCCAAAGGGGACACCACAGCCCCTCTTTGGGACCCCCTTGAGGACTGCAGTATCATGCTGGCACCTAGCTGAGCCCTGGGGACAGCGGTGGCCACGCTGCCCCACGGCCGTGCCCTGCAAGCCCCAGGGCATCCAAACACGATGCCTGCAAGCCCCAGTTGGGGGATGTGGGGGGGCTGTTTTGGTTTGTCCCCCATCTGAAAAGGGCAAGAGGCTGGGGCAAGAGATGCTTGCTGCATCTCCCTGCGGCGTGGCCGGATCCTGCTGCCGCTCGTTGTCCCCGTGCAAGGGACCGCAGGCTTGTCGCGGAGGCCAGCAAAGCTGTCTTTTATGGCTCCAGACAGGTTGTTGGTTATAATTGCCGCACTCTGTCAATTTAGTTGTGGCCACAAAACTATCAGAGGCCTTTTTGGATAAATAAATATTTCTTCGCTAACGCATGGAGCGTCGTAAAGCCCTCCCCGTACAGCCAGCTAATTGTAGTTCAGGTCTGTAACTGCTCCCCGTCACCGAGAAGGAGGAAGAGGAAGGATAACGGAGGAGGAGCAGAGGGCAGAGAGGAAGAGGAGGGGGTGCAGGGGAGGTTTGGGTAGAGTGGGGCGACCAAAGAGGACAATAAAGGTGTTTGGTGGAAGTGCAGGTGAGCACAGCAATAGCTTAATAACTGTCTTAACGGGCGTATGGAGAGCGTGAGGACACGGGGAATCTCCACTTCTTGGCCACGGAATTTAATTGCTCTTGGTTTTCTCCCCCTTTTGCCATCGCTCCCAATTTTTCCACGACAAGGGTCTCCAGGGATGAAGATCTACATCGACCCCTTCACTTACGAGGACCCCAACGAGGCGGTCCGAGAGTTCGCCAAGGAGATCGATGTGTCCTTTGTGAAGATTGAAGAGGTCATCGGAGCAGGTGGGTCTCACCATCCCCTGCCGCGCATCCCCCTCTGTCGCTCCTGCGTGGCCACGCACCCACCCGGAGCAATTTTCTGGGGGTGCACACGCGGTCCTTCACCAGGAAAGCCTCAAAGAAGCCTTGATACATCAGGTTTCCCGGGTTTCTGACAGGCTAGGGTGGGCACGAGGTTGATTTCTGCTCTCAGAGTTCCTCTGAGATGGGAAAGGCTCCGTGAACATATTCTCTGGGTGACTGCAGGGCCTCTGGGGGTTTCCTAATTGCCTTTTCCATGAGGTAACAAGGAAAAGCCAGATCTCTCTCTAATCTCTGCCATATTCCCATACATATGTATATATGCATGTATCTGTATGTCATCTGTGCTGCTTTTATTCCCATTTTTAAATAACCGTGTCGCGCTCCTAGAAGAGAAAGCGAGAAGCTGGGGGGGGGGAAGCTGCAAACAAGCCATGAGCTGGTTTGGTGGGGATCAAGTTCAGTCGGGATCAAGTTCAGTGACGGATCAGCCACCCTTTGCTGCTCATCAAGGCAAAGTGGCTGCAAACCAGGCTTAAACGTAATCCCCCCAAGGGCAAATTGTGCCTCAGTGCAGGAAAAGCTCTCCCTCCGAAAATGAGAGGGTGCTTTCTCTGGGTTTTAAGTCAGAGGGCACCAATGAGAACGGCCCAATTATTTTCCGTTCCAAGGTAAGTGAGGTGCAAGAATGCCACCGAGATTATCGGGCGCCGACACCTTATGTTAGTGAGGTAGTCACAGAATCACATGGGGTTGGAAGGGGCCTCTGGAGATCATCTAGTCCAACCCCAGAGCAGGGTCACCCAGAGCAGGTCCCACAGGAACGTGTCCAGGTGGGGTTTGAATGTCTCCAGAGAAGGAGACTCCACCACCTCCCTGGGCAGCCTCTTCCAGGGTTCTGCCACCCTCAAAGTGAAGAAGTTCCTCCTCATGCTTAGATGGAACTTCTTATATTCAAGTTTGTGCCCATTCCCTCTTGTCCTGTCCCTGGGCACCACTGAAAAAAGACTGGCCCCATCCTCTTGACACCCACCCTTGAATTATTTATAAGCAGGAAACATTGTCCTTAAACAATGCATTATAAGCATTAAACAGAGTCCTTAAACATTGACAGTCTTGCTCTGCACATCCTTCTCGTGGGGGTTGGCAAGAGCAGCCCCAGCTTCTGTTTCTGTCGGTGGTGGGCTCTGTCACCTTGGAGAAGGTTGCGAAAGCCCAAATGCGTCCTCGGCAGCAGAAATTGCCCCTTTTAAAGACAACAGGCGAGTGGATTTATAGAGGAAAGCGCTGCTGAAGTGTTAACCGGCTGACATTTCTCAGCTGGTTGGTTTGGAGACCAAAGCACTCAAGGTGCCGTTACTCTCTGCAATGCTTTATGTGGAGGAGGAGGAGGAGGTGGCAGCGGATGGTCTCTTGCACTTGCAGGGGAGTTTGGAGAAGTGTATAAAGGACGCCTGAAGTTGCCTGGCAAGCGGGAGATCTACGTGGCCATCAAAACGCTCAAAGCCGGCTACTCCGAGAAGCAGCGCCGGGATTTCCTGAGCGAGGCCAGCATCATGGGGCAGTTCGACCACCCCAACATCATCCGCCTGGAAGGGGTGGTGACCAAAAGCCGACCCGTCATGATCATCACAGAGTTCATGGAGAACGGGGCCCTGGACTCCTTCTTGCGGGTAAGGCGAGGTGGGGCCGGGTGGGCTGATGTTCAGCGGTGGGATTCAGGAGTGAGATGTTGGCATCCCATCTGGTGAATCCCATCCCAGGTGGCTCAGGAGCTGGTGGCAGTGTGCCCTACGCACCCCAAAACATATCTTTAGGTGCTGGCATACCCCTGTTTTAACCCGGCAGGGCAGGGCGGTTGGGTGGTCCTCTGAGGAGGTGCAGCAGCCTCCCAAGGTTGGGGGTGAGGGGCTCTGGTCCAGTGTTTGGGGTTTGCACGCTCACCCCCGGTGCCTGTTCTTCTCGATGGGCAGCAAAATGACGGGCAGTTCACGGTGATCCAGCTGGTGGGGATGCTCAGAGGAATCGCCGCAGGGATGAAGTACCTCGCGGAGATGAATTACGTGCACCGAGACCTGGCTGCCAGGAACATTCTGGTCAACAGCAACCTGGTGTGCAAGGTGTCAGACTTTGGCCTCTCGCGCTACCTGCAGGACGACACGTCCGACCCCACCTACACCAGCTCCTTGGTACGTACCTCTCATGGGATTTCGTCTTGCCCGGCATCTCCTCTGCCTGCCCCGCACCCACAGCCAGCTGGACCTGGGAGAGGGGTGCTGGATGTACACCCCAGAGCCTCCTGGCTGATGGGAGCATCTCAGGAGGGTTCCCACCATGTAGGCTCGTGGCCTGGAGACCCTGGCTGTGCTTCCCACCCATCATTCTCTTTTCCCTCCTTCTTCTTCCAGCCTTTTGTGAGTTTTCTGCCTCTCTCCTCCCTCTCCGAGCACCTTTCTGTCCTCAGCAGTTTCCAGATAAGCTTCTTCCCCGTCCTCCGTGGAGGGAAGGTGCCTGGAGGAGTCCCTGGAGAGACCGGGAAGGGGAGACAGGGAGATCACAGCATCTCCTGACGGCACAGCCAGGGCGTTTTAACTCCCCTTCCTCCAGCGCTCCAGGTCTGGTCTGCCTTTTCTCTGCTGGAAACTTGTTCCAGGCATTAATTAAAGAGCCAGGCTTAACGGGAGCTCCGCTGTTCCCCAGCCGCCCTTCTCGTCCTTAATTAACTCATTCGTGGGTAAGGGCAACCCCACTGTCCCCTTGCTCCCCGCTGCCCTGGGGGACCCTCCAGCTCCCCCTTGCCGTGGCTCAGCTGGCTCACAGGACCCTTACCGGTGTTCAGGATGAGCAGAGGAGAAGGGGATGAGCAACCCATTGACCCGTGGATGTGTTTTTGAGGCTGATTTCGTGTTTTGGCCCCGGCTGCGCCCCCTCTCTCTTCCCTCCCCTGCTCCTGGGGTGTTCCTCCCCCCTGCCCCTCCTGCAGACACCCGTCATTTATGATTTGTTCAAAGCCCCCGGGCAGTAGCTGCTGGGCTGAAGGCATGGAGTAGCCTTTCCCCACCTTTAGAGATAAAAGAGATTCTCTCATCTGTGTTTTTATTTAATTTAGGCCATAATAGATCTCCCCAGCAGCTGGGAAATGATGCTGTGCCTGCGATTACATCACTCTGCCTCCCACAGCAGGTTTTTAGCTCTGGGGAAAAGGCAGGGAAAAAACAACCTAGCAGTTAATTTCTCCATTTGTGGTTATTCAAATCACATTTTTTTTGCCATTCATCCTTCAAGAGCAGCTGACGCTTTCGTCGGAAAGGCTACGGAAAACAATTGCTCTAAACGATTTACAGTGCCGTTCTGCCCGGAGTAAATACCCTGCGTGTCTGTGCTTTTCCTCCCTCCCTTGGCTTTTTTTTTCTTCTTTTTTTTTTTCCTTTTTCTGTTATTTTACCGGTGCTTACCCAGGGAACAGCCCCTCTGTCCCTGCTGCTCCTCCGCAGCATCCTTGCACCCTCCTTCCTGCCCTGCCGGCAGCTGGGACTCCAGCTCGATGGGGCAGTTTGAGACACCCAACCTGATTTGGAGTTTTGAGAAGAAACGAGGAGGGTTCTCTGCTGCCTTTAGCAGAGCAGATGAAAGGTGAAACTTTCCTATTCCAGTGCTTCCCAGGTCTCCTTTGGAGCTTAAGGGCTCCAAAAGTGAGCCTGCAAGGACCTTCCAGCAGCTGTGGGAGCCCAGGTGATGCTGTGGAGGATGCTCTTAGGTTAGATCTTGTTTGCGTTGAAGACCAAGGGATGGAGATACCTCTGGCTCCTTACCTGGGATGAGCACTAGTGTGTAGTCCTGCATAACCCATGTCACCTCATGGCTCCCCGGGAAGGGGCTTGGGGACAGGCCACCGACGTGCGGGCTCCTGCAGGGCAGCCGGAGTGGGGAGGTGTCATTTGGGGGTGACACCCTGTTGTTTTGTTTGGCTAAGCCCTTTTGTGCCGGTAAATAGATAAAGAGAGATAAAAGATCAATTCATGGAGGTGTTTTTGGCTCCTGCCTTCCTCGTCCCACTGGGTACCTCCTGCCCCCTTGTCCCACCGGGTACTTCCTGCCCCCTCCTCAGCGTGGTCCCCAGGGACCGGTGGCCCTGGGGTTGTGTGAGATGGCTCCGACCCTGGTGTCCGGGCTCCTCTGCCAAAAGGGAGCTGTTTCTCAGTGGCCTCTCCCTTTTTTTTTTTTCCGTAGGGGGGGAAGATCCCCGTCAGGTGGACGGCACCGGAGGCCATCGCTTATCGCAAGTTCACCTCGGCCAGTGACGTCTGGAGCTACGGCATCGTCATGTGGGAGGTGATGTCGTTCGGGGAGAGGCCCTACTGGGACATGTCCAACCAAGATGTAAGGACTGGGGGTCATCCACGAGGTTTTGGGGGTGGGGGGGGTGGGGGGGGGGGATGTCCCAAAAGAAATCCCTGCCTGAACGGCTTTCTGCTCCTTCCCGGCGCCTCGGCGGCGCTTGGCTTTGGACATGAAAGAGGCTGGCGAAGCGAGAGGACGCGAGGAGAGAAAATAGGGGAAGAAAATCCAGTGGGCCGGTAATTGGACTTCAGCAAGCTGCCGGGCCTTTGAAAATGTTCAGAGGGTTTGCGAGCGGGGAAAGAGCTTTGGTCGTCGGGACTGCTGTACTCCGGTGCCATCCGCCGAGTTAATGAGTGGCAGCTCTCCGCCGGGAGGAAACTGCGGCGCCGCGGAGCATCAGAGCGGAGATTAACCTCCGAGAGCCCCGGCTCCGCGTGAGCCCGGAGCGTCTCCTCCCGCTCCCTTTGCCGGCGATCAAACGGGCTGGCAGCGCAGGCAGCTCGGCTCGGGGAGGGGAGAGGAGAGGAAGAGCAAGGGGGGTGGCTCACGGCGGTTTTTATTTCACAGAGTCTTCTAGGTTGGAAGGGACCTCAAAGATCATCTTGCCCAACCGTCAACC